>OX403629.1:15671794-15857812 GCA_948107755.1 Campoletis raptor | reverse complement strand
AAATTTTGAAAATATTAACCAGAGAGATTTTTCTGACTGATTATAGTTTTAGGTCAAGCTGTAAATTTCGGAATATTTTTTCATCGAATAGCAACGAAATAAAAAGGCGATAAATTTTAAGGAAAGAAAATTTTTAAGCTGATAGAATTTGAGAGAGCTCGAGATTTAAATGGTGGAACCTTTTTCCTTTCCGAACACTCAAATCAATTAGGACGAAATTGCAAGGATATTGGAGAGAGCAGAAGTGGGTTATTATATATAGTGGCACTAGGAGTGAGCTCCTGTGGTTATAGTCACACAGCGCTCTCTAATTTACCACTTTACCGCGTCGTTTGAATCGAGCTAATAAACATTTTTCTCACTGCCACTTCTTCGCTTTCATCATTACGAGAAAATCATTTTTAATAATGATTTTCATCGTTTCCTGCAAGCCGGTAACGCTTTGATGGCATATATGGGTATTTGAGGAAAAAGGGCACGGATTATTTACCTGAGACAGGTGCTGAGGCCTGGTAGCCGTCGAAGTCATGTGCACCACTGAGGCTCGCGGCATTCTGAAACCGTTGTCACCCTCTTCCGGTACAGTCGTCACCTGAAACGTGAGAAATCGCAACCGTTAATATACACGCAATTCTCACGGTTTTGTGTTTCCTTTAAAAAGCTGGAAAAAAAAAAAAAAAAAAAAAAAACAAACAAAGCTGGACACCGGAATTTGATGCAGTGTCGCCCTTTTTATAAAAATACAAATTGTTCCTCAATCATCACGATCAAAATAATGAAAAAATTATAGTTAATAAAGTAAAAAAAAAAAAATAGCCACATTTTTTAAAATAATAAAATAAATAATAATAAAAATTCAAAATTAGGGACATCAACGGATATTATATTGTCAAAAAAAATCGTTGAAATGAATAAGTTTTCGATCTAAAAAATTTTTTTTCTGTATAGACAAGTGAATTAACTTATAAAACATACTTCATTTCATAATTATATAAATTTTGCAAAAATCACTTGATTCTTTATTTGAAACCACATCATAGATAGATGAATATGAAAAAATGACACTAAAATAAACTCTAGCCTCAATAAAACCAGCAAAATTAATTATTTAATCGTAGAATTCAATGAATTAACGAAAAAAAAGTTCGATAAAATCGATATCTCCTGTCAAATATTCGCTTTTTTTGTTGTTTTTCAAACTTCACTATATATATATATATATTTTTTTTTTTTTTAAGTCGTTATGAAAAGCGTGCGCAAAATATTTAATAAAAAGATTCTTGATAGCACCGAGCTATATACGAGTATATTGACTGCATATTATTAACAAAAGCTGAGCGAGGCGGAGCGAGGGGTTTTAAGGCTTTGAGGTATTTTCGAATACCGCTTCGATATTTTAATAGTCCACACGCCAAAAAAGCGTTATATCCTTGCGAGAGAGCTGTGCAAAAGCGCATGCAGTTCCTAAACATGTGCTATATTGTTAATTGGAGATTCGGGGAGAGATATGAAGAGTGAGAAGAAAAAGGAAGAGAAGAAGAGGTGTGATGTGCTGCGAAAGAACTCAGGATCTATCAGCGAGATAGAGAGCGTCTCGGTTAAGGTATAAAATGCTATTACGACTATATATAAATGTATATATAAAGAAATATATGTAGGGGAACATGCATGGGGCAAAATGGACCCCTGGGGCAAAGCGAGCAATCCAAAATTTTTTATATTTGATGCAAAATGGGCTCTTCCCAAAATGAAGGAATATCAAATTCGCAGAAAAATTTGACTTTCCTTCATTTTTCGGAGAGCCCACTTTGCCCCAAAAATATATATTTTTTGATTGCCCGCTTTTCCCCAGGGGTCCATTTTGCCCCATGTTCCCCTATATACATATATATAAATATATAGGTTAAATTTTGCATCGTTGCTTTCGCAGAGAATCAGCCATCAGTGATCTCGCACCTCTTCGTTCGTTCACTTTGAGTTCGTCGTTATTTTATTTTATTTTTTTTTCTCGTCCGTTTATCGATTTTATAGGAAATCAACCGAGCAATGCGACAGTATCGTATAACAGAATAATTTAACGAATAAAAATAATAAATAACGTAGTATATTTATTCATCTAAATATGTGGAAAAATTAATTTTTTTTTTGTTTTCATGTCGATAAACATGTTTTTGAATCTCATGAAAATTTGTGTTAATCCATCAAAATATTTTTGATAAATATTCATTGTATAAAATAGAAAGTATTTTGTGAACTGGACCAACGCCATTCCAACGCCATTTTCACGTTTTTATAAATCAATCGGTTCGATTGATACTCAAATGAAATTGATGAAAAAAGTATTCGAAACTCAAAGTTTCAGGGGAATGAATTTTTGATGATTTCAACAATTGGATAACCATAAGTTTAAAGTTTTACTTTATCTCTCGAAAATTTGTGATTTGAAGAAGCAAATATGTCGGTGTAATAAAATGATCTCTTCGTATTCAATTTTTTCAAATATAAAACTTGTTCACAATGTCGCAATTTTTAGTTAATTATACCATTTTGTCAATTATTATGACATATGGATGTTGAAAGCGGACTTATTAAGGGGTTTACACACCTATGCCGAACATGTTGTGTTTGATCTCATGATAAATGCGCGTCCCATTTGTCTCGACATTAAAACACTTTGTTTATCTTGCACTCTGCATCTCCATAAGAACGCTATTCACACGAAATTCCAATGACTATATGTGCGTTCTATCACGTCTCAAGAATTACCGTGCCCAAGAGTATTTATTATACATACATAAGTACATAAACATATATATATATATATATTTATCAAACAGCACTCCCTAATAATAGTTGGTCTTAGCACTGTCGCCTCTCCACGTCCTACATTGAGTTAGATTTCTTGCGAGAATTGTTTACGTGTTCCGTCTTTGTGAATGTATTCACGAAATGGCCAAATAAAAGGAGAACATGGGGCAAAATGGACCCCTGGGGCAAAGTGGGCTTTCCCAAAAATGGAGGAAGATCAAATTCGAAGAAAAATTTGACTTTCCTTCATTTTTGAGAGAGCTCACTTTGCCCCAAATATAAAAAAATTTGGATTGCCCGCTTTGCCCCAGGGGTCCATTTTGCCCCATGTTTCCTTATGCAATCTCTGGGTAGGCCGGGGTAGTAACAAATGCGGCAGAGTTCAGATTGGAGGTGGTAGGAAAATTAATTAAAAGAGATATAGTTAAGTATAAGCGAAGAGAGTTTGCTGCAGCGAGAAGAACGTTATAACATGCAGCCGTATGGATGATTATAGATCTTTCGAAGCCTGCAGCTTCCACTAGCACGTACCGATAGTTTCTGCATGCATACATATGCACAAATGCACATTTATGCATAAAACACCCCACACATAGGCACATAATGCTCTATATATTCAAATCCCAAATCTAATCCAGTTTATCCCAGCTAACGGTGGATATTTTAGTGAGGGTGGAAGCAGTTCGTTTAAAACGAGCACCCACGTAGTGGAAGCTTTCCAGGGGGTGTTAAACAACCCCCCTCGATGCAATCGACGCTTTTCTCTTTCCCTCGATGTTCGCGAATGTTACGCGATGTGTGCTGCCAGCGAAAAACATCACCGACACAATCTACCCTCCTCTTTCATTTCAATCCTCCTCCAAATTTTTACTTAATAACTCCGTTTTTCGTTTATAAAATCTTTCGAAAATAAATCGAAATTATTTTCTTCGCTGAGATTTTTGTGGAAAGTTATAAATTTGACTATTCAAATGTCACACAAATGTCTATTTATTTAGTACAACAACAAAATGTAGGAGAACATGGGGCAAAATGGACCCCTCGGGCAAAGCGGGCAATCCAAAAATTTTTATCCAAAAATAATTTTTTTTCGATTGCCCGCTTTGCCCCAGGGATCCATTTTGCCCCATGTTCTCCTATAAACCTCGATTTTTCTACAAAAGTTTATACATTTTTGGTATATTTCACATTACTTCGACAATAAATAATCATAGAATCATTTCTCATGGTTTTTCTTCGTCTCATATATTTGTGTTCAGATGTTCGTAACTCTTCTTGACGTACTCGAAGACAGCACGTTTCAACTACACTTTGTCTCTTCATTGTTTTTCTTTATTTCTTCTTTCTCGCACTTTCTATACGTACGAGACACAAGAGTATTCACCACCGGGTGCGAGCGCCGTGTCTTCTCGTTTATTTCGGTATTACAGCCTTCTCTATTTTTCGTCTCTCTCTCTCTCTTTCTCTCGGTCTCTTACTACATCCCCATATTTTCCACGACCTTCGACCCTCGTCGAAGCTAAAGTTCCCGACCTCGCTCAATCCCCATCATCTCCTCGTTCCAGACGCATTTCAATTTTCGCGAGATTGACTCCTATCCCCTTTTCTCGACAGTCATATACGTTCTAGTAACTTTAAGTACACGTATATCTTATTTACTGGCTTGTGAGATCGATGTCGAACGAATCTTGATTCATGGTCAGAGATTTTTATCCTCGTACAAATTTTTTGTCATTTTTATGTCGAAAAAGAGCACGTCAAAATCGTGTATTCCAATTTAATTTTCCACGAAGAAAAATAAGACTTTATAGACGTTTTCCAATTTTCAACAAATATTTGAAACTTCGAGTGAACAAAAAAAAAAATTGATTTTTCAAGTTTTTATATTTTCTTCGAGAATGATACGAATTTGCGGTGAGAACGATATGATTTGGCTGTGGCCTTAAATTCTTTAAGTCATTAAATTGCAAATATACAAAAATTGTAAATGGAAATCTCCTGCATCGATTTACTCGATAATCGAACATCATTTTTCTACAAATGATTTAATTTCATGCACATTTTTTTCGTGATTCCAAAAAATCCATTGATTTTTGTTGAAAATCACAACTTACTTAAGGCAGATGGTCTTTCGTTTTCAATTGACATTCAAAAGAATACTTTGGCCAAAGATTACAGTCTGTATAATGTTATCATAAGTCTTTCTTATTAAAAAAATAATAATAACAGTAACTATTTTGAAAAATCTAAAAGTTTTATACGAATAATGTCAATGATTGTATACAATTTATGTTTGAAGTTTCTTTCGATTTATATTTAAAGTTTCTTTCGATTTATATTCAAAGTTCCTTTCAATTTATATTCAAAGTTTCTTTCGATTTATATTTGAATTGATATTTGTAAAACTTTTACTTCTGTCAGTAAGTTTAAAAATCGAATGAAAAACAAAATTTATTTTTATTGATGTCTGATAAATTGTGCGTGTTTTCGATTTTATGTTATGCTTAAAATATACTTTTAACTTAATTGAAAATAGTATGAAATCTAGAAAGGGTATTCCCAGCTTTAAATATTCTAGTAAATGTTTTCATTGGTACTGTTTAATTAGACGATTTCGAGGCCGTACCTGAAATCCATGCAATTCTATACTCAAGTCCTTAATTCTGGTATTATATTATTGGAGGGGCAGTCCCGGATAATCCTCTTTCATGGATAAATATATACATGTATGTGTATTTGTAGTTAACGATGATGATCCGTTCGGACGTTTCGTATCCAAGAGGCTCGCTAGATAGAGCAACAGCAGCAGCAGCAGCAGCAGCTCGGACTCGTCGAGAGTATGACACACACTCTCGGTGTTGTCGAAAGCCTCGCGAATCCTCTGCTGGACGAGATAGCCGAGAGGCGCCACACACAACGGTTCAACCGACCGATCAATGCGGACTGGCTAATTAATGCGCGGTTTTCTCTCTCTCTCTCTCTCTCTCTCTCTCTCTTTCTCTTTCTCTTTCTCTCTCTCTTTCTCTGTCTTTCTCACTTGGACTGTATATGTTTCACCTCATCTCTACTTGAACGGCATTTCTATCTCTCCCTCGTTCTATACATTCTCGATATACGTTTTACGAATGATTGCATTCGCACTGAAACTATATATAGAGAGTTGGAGTTATCTCAAGAGAGGGAGAGAGACAGAAATGTGTAATTAGCCCAGCGCTCGATCTGCGTTCTCTCGAAAAATCAATATGTATGACCTGAAAGAGTTATCTTTCAAAAATCATCCTCATAATCAAATACCAATAAATAGAAAGATACGAAATTTGATAATTCTTGTTGCTTCGACTTTTCAATCTTTTTCCAACAAATTAATTCTTCATTTTATGAATTAAAATTCATTTAAATATTAATAACTAGATTTCATCGTGAATTAGTGCAATAAAAGTGATAACAGAACTGTCGTAACCATATTCCTGTATTTTTTTAATAATTTATATGCTCATTAATGCTCCATTCTTGGATTATAATCTTCGATTTGAAAGTTTATTTAAAATCCTATTTATGGAGCTATATATTTATGCATTTTCTCTATTAATTTTATCGCTTATTTGCAATCGATGAAAATTCCACTTTGATTATTCGACACTGTGTTAAATATGTGAAAAAATAAAAATAAATAAAAAATAAATAAAAAATCTGTAGAAACGTTCTCGCAAAATTACGTTTGTTTATCTTTATCGTTATTCCAATAGACGTTATGGAGATTGAAGTATTCTTAAAAACCAAAATAATTGTCGCTAATCATAACAAATATGGCATCCACTGTTTTTTTTTCCTATTTTCTTATTAACTCACTCAGTTTATTAAAGTCTTCTCCTCTTTTAGAGCTCGATCCTTCGGGTTATTTCTTTCTCAACGGGGGGGTTGAATTCTCGTAATGAGAGAGAGGAACTTTTTTAATCGTCTATGTCTCGTATCTACACGTGTTTACAACTGCATTTCTAAGGGATGGTTATACGAGACTCTCTCGGTGTTCTTCTCTGTACAACTTGAACGTGGATCGCTTTTCCCAATTGGGTTCGAGACATCGAGATATATCGAATTGTTTTTACCCTCTGCATTTCTAGGCAATCGTCAATTCTCCACTAATTGACATACAAATGTAAGCTTTCACGTAACGGAACATGGGGCAAAATGGACCCCTGAGGCAAAACGGGCTATCTAAAGAAAATTGATTTTGGGGCGAAGAGGGCTCTCCCAAAAATAAAAATAATTTGGATAGCCCGCTTTACCCCACGGGTCCATTTTGCCCCATGTTTCCCTAATTATTAGACTCATTGATGAAAAGACGAGAGAAATATTGAAAAATCGAAAGTATATGAATTTTTTCTTTCGTTACACTTTATCGAAAACTTTTTTTTAAATTTTGTTTAATTTTTTTTCAAACGATAATTTCAATTGATCAGAAAGTTCTTGGGGTTTATTCGTTTTTGTGATTCTCAGAGTCAGTTTTATAGAAAAATTTTTGTTCGGTGTATATTTGTGCTTGACGGTTGGCTCGAAAGTACAATTTGCAACCACGTTTAGAGTAAATCTGATGAATTTTTATTTATGCGTATTTAAAAAATAATGAGAATTTCTAAGCTTCGTCCAAATAATGCAAACTTTAATATCATAAAAACTTAAACGCACGTCGAAACTCACGAACTTCCACACACACACGATGACCGACGGAAATAAATCGTACAGAGTCTCTATTGCGAGACTCAATTTGCTATGCTCTTCTTGCTACGTCGGATTAACTTTGTCACGTCGATGTTGTATTTTTAGATATAGACGCTGCGATAGTCCAACACTCGACCGAGAGCAATACACTTTGGTCTTAACTTTTTTTTTTTTCTTCTTTTATTGGTTATTACGAACTTTGTGCATGTGGAAAATCTCGTAATGAGATGTCTACCGAGTATTCTCATTAATGTCAATTAAGCCCTTATTATTATTATTATTATTTTTTTATTTCCAATGGTTTGTGATTTTACGTAAAATTGAAATTGTCAAATTTTTTTTTTTAGACATCCAGTGAACTCTCCGTTAAAAGCATTTATATTTTTATAAATGTAAATATTTTATTGCTTTATAAAAATTGATGAATTCTTTAAAAAACGAGTAAATGTGATGGTCGTTTTTTTCAAGAATTCTTGCAAATGTTCTATTTTTGATTTTCGATGAAAAGTAGCTTTCTGAAAATATTATTTCGAAAATGTGTTTGAGGAGGTGCCACATGATGATTTTCAGATCTTTATTTTTCTCGGAGCACATTCACTCTCGGATTTTTTCCTGTAAATTTTCTCTTCTCTCGTAAAATACTGAATTTATGCTGATTTATGAAATCTAAAAATTTTCATTCTGAGAAATTTTTCTGATCTCATGAAAGAGAGAGAGAGAGAGAGAAGGAGAGGAGGAGAAACATGCGAAATAAAGAGCAAGAAGATTCGACACGTTTCTTGATGTAAACGTGTAGAAAATCGTTTTTGCATTACGAAGTCTCGTCTCGTCTTTGCAGACCGTTTTCGTTGCTTTTTACTTCCTTCCTATTCGCGAGAGCAAATATTTGACACATGTATCTCGTCGTGGTCCGAGAAAGCACGCGATATAGGGAAACATGGGGCAAAATGGACCCCTGGGGCAAAGCGAGCAATGCAAAAAAAATTATTTTTGGAGCAACGTGAGCTCTCCCAAAAATGAAGGAAAGTCAAATTTTTCTTCGATTTTGATCTTCCTTCATTTTTGGGAGAGCCTACTTTGCCCCAAAGATCAAAAATTTTGGATTGCCCGCTTTGCCCCAGGGGTCCATTTTACCCCATGTTACTCTATATATATATATATGCGCAGGAAATGATTCCCAGCATCTCAGGATTTTCCTCTGTGGTGAGAAAAAGGCACAGGATAAAAATCCTTGAGGCAAACAGGCTGAATTGGACCTCTTCCTCTTTCCATTCGTTTATCTTTTCACGCAGTGTCTCTCTAGACTGTTTCGAGACTTTTTTGATACAAGACAATCTTCTGGCAAAGGATTTTCCCTGATTTTTCTTCAGTCTCCTATTTGCAGATCTTAAAATCTTTATCCACGAAAAAACATGCACTTGTTTACACGTAGAATAAAATTAAGTGTATGTGTATGTGTGTGTGTGTGTGTTTTTCGTACAGTCTGTACACACAGTTATTGGCGTGGGGGAAAATGGACGTAGCACCGATTTTACAATACATGTACGTGTATACATGAACATTGTATGGTAAACGTGGGAGGAATAATATAGTGGCAGTGAATATATATATATATGTACGAGGGAGTAGATAGATCAGCTTGGGTAGCAGAAGCTCGTGATACCTCGCATAAGCTTTCGCATAAGCACACATAACCTGCATATTTCGGATACGGGTTATTCTGTTCGAAAAAGGACCATATTTGAGTGAAATCATTTTGAAAAACATTAAAACACCTCTGGAGACTAATAATTATCTGCGAAAATTAGCGAATAAATGAAAAATAATTCATTTGCTACAATTCCTGCAACCAAAAATAAATACATTTTCCTTCAACAGTTTTTTTTTTTTTTTTTGCAAATTTTCAATCACCCCCGCATTGGGGATTATGAAAAAAAAACTTACATTATTGCTACGACCTTTGGAATTAGAAAAACTGGATTTTGACTCCTTTTTTTGAAAATAATATAGAGTTAGGAAACATGAAAGAAATATTGAGCTTGGTTTATTTTCAATATTCTTACAATCCCTCCGGAAACGTAACGAGAAACGATTTTTGGTTGAATTGATTTTAGGATACTTCGAACCACTTCCGGAATGTTAAATAAATAATTAAATGTTGTAATTCCGGAAATAATGAGCCAAAATATTGAGCCTCGAATTCCCTAACTGTTGCCACGGTCTTCGATTATATCGAAAGGGTGGTTTTTATCGATCCCTTTAAAAAATGTACATCGACGTTGATACTTAACTGGTAATTACAATAAAACAGAGTGATTATGATGAAAATAAAAGGCTCATAAAAAAAAAGGTTCGTTTCTGTTTCCTGTGTGTATATTTCCCCATAGAAATGTGTTTATGCTCGTGGATGTACGTACCGAGGGAAATGTGAATAGGAAGCGATACAGAGGGAAGGCTCGTCCTTCCGGTTTACGATTCCTAGCTGCTACATTTGCTCTCCCACGAAATTAGTTATCAAATCGAGCGTATATTTAAAGTTCGAGAATTCTCTCATTTTTTTTTCTCTGGCTTCGTTGGTAGAAAAAACCAACGAACCGGAAAGAGGGGTTGGAAAATTAGCATGAGGGTGAAATAGTTTTTTTTTTTTTTTTTCATGAATTACATCCCAGTTTCCCACTCGACGTGATTTACCCGAACGAAATAAAGTTAAATTGGATTTTAAAAAAATATTTCGAGCCATATTTCGTCGTATTTTTTATACATTATTTTATTATGATGTATTATATATATAAAAAGCAGAAAAAATATTTTTGTCTCTGCTTTAAAATACCGATAAACCGAGAAAAGATGAATTTTTGTTTCGATTCGCAAAAAAAAAAAAAAAAAAAAAAATATCCACATAAAAAAAATCGTAAGCAAAAAGTAGATAAAAATCGATGATTTTTATCTTCTCAGTAGTGTAACATTTATCGCGATCGAAAAAGTAGTGACCTACTGTTTCTCGTTTCGTTAGGATATTCAAACTTTTTGCCAATGTCCTCGCGCAACTGCGCGATTCTCATATTCATTTTCGAGTAAAATAAAATTAGAGTTGAAAGTAGAGTTTGTTCTCCATGTGGAATCCCCTTGTCGACCTAGCACACGTTTTCATTGTTCTACACTATTATTACAGTGCAAATATATATGTATATATGTATCCATACGAGTTGGAGAGCAGAGAACGGTGCAATGTTCAGAAATCACCACGTTATCGATTCGAACTCTGACATTGGCCCCCGCAGCAGTGCATGCACTTGAGGCTCGTTTTAGTGCACTCTGCATGCTGGTTCTCACTTCCCTTTAAACTCATATGATTTTATGGGTTCTATTTTCGAGGCAAAATTAATGCCAGTCGAGAGTTTACTATAAATTTAAATAATTAACTAATTAAATAATTCAATTATCATTAATTAATAAATTTAATTAATATATTGTTGATTTAATTGATTTATTGATTATTGATTTATTGATTTATTGATCATTTAATTGATTTATTTAATTATTTCATTTTTCTATTACGCAGAAAAGTTCAGATTAAAATCATCGTGAAAAAAAAAAATGTAAATTATTCGTCACTTAACGTAGCAGTTTCGTGACAGTAAACTTTTTTTAAACAAACTTTGTCATATGTTTATGAGTGGTCGAGAAAAATAAAAACAAAAAAATCTTTCGAAAAATTTCCAAGTTAATTCTGTAAAACTCTACAATTTTTGATTTTCAATATATTTCGAACGTGTCCTCGTAATTTAAATAAATTTTATCGTTTCAAACTATTTTGGATCGTAGAAATTTGTGAAATATATTTCGATAAATAATTTTTTTTTACATGAATCCTGAGAATATTAAACGAGAATGAGAAACACTGATCGTACAAGATGAAAATATATATAAATATTCATAAATGTGTGTATATATAAATATATATTTTGTTTGGAGAACTATACACATGCATTTTGTGTGGAGTATTCAAAGGTGCAACCCTTTCATTAGCGTGTAGGCCACGCGCTCCATTATGCCTAACAGAACATCTGATTCTATTGTCGTCTTTTCTTTCTTTCTCTCTTTTTCTCATTTTGCTGTTGCTACGACGAACAATGCAAGTACGAGGAAACTATGAATCTCTCTCTTCCTCGCTCAGCCACCATGTACAATGTGCACGAGGCCCTTCGCAGTCACGTGTTCTATATACATTTTCACAATTATTGTGTCAAAGTGCTCGAGAAATTGGCAAATTGCACGAATATATCGATGCAATGATGTGCAAATTCGGTATTGTCAAAAAAAAAAAAAAAAAAAAAAACCTCTTGTCATCGATTCCCATAAACTTCCATGTCATCGATAAACAATTGTTGGTTTTTATTCAGATTCAACATCAAATTTATTTAATTCATTTTTCGAAGTAATGTTACACTCGTGGTTTTAATTAGTTCTAATTACAGTTACGGTACGTCGTTCCTAATGTCTTGAAAGTATTAAAAAAAAAAAAAAAAATTATAATAATTGCAATTAGAGTAAAAATTGGAATGTGAGATTATTCTCTGTCTCTCTGCCCACTGACACGATTCCCAACTGATTTTTTTCAATCGTTACATATTTTCAATCGTAAAATATAATCGTTTCTTTCATTGTTTTCTCATTCGTACAGAATATTACATATTTAGGTCACAATTGATGATGATTTTTTAATTTTATTTTTATGTGCATGCTTTTTTCGTATATTTGGCCAAAAGTGGAAAATCAAGTATTATCATTTTTTAAGAATTTGCGCTAATCCTTCGATCATGCTTATTTAGACGAGTTGAAGTCCGCAGTGAATGGAGAACTTTGCTAGGGACAAAAGCTTCAGTTTATACAAGTATGCAAAATTATATTCGGACTAGTTCTATTGTCCCCAAATTTGACCTCATTGTTGGAGAAACCAAAATAGAGACGAATCCTAGAGAATGTGGTCTGGTATGTTTGCTGCTCCAGTTTGGCACGTGCCTACGACTCATTTTTCATTTTTTTCATTTAAAAAAATTTTTTTTTATTTTTTTGTCAAAATCACGTAAACAATACGAGTCTACAAACTACGTACTTGATTTTTTTTTATTTTTTATTTTTTTTTTACTATTATAATCTTCCTAATCTCCAAAATATTTTTTTTTTCAACTCGATTCTTTCGTCTCCCTCTTTTTTTTCGACTTTTTGTCCCTAATCCGTTGGGACCGAACCGGCGGGAGGACCGGACATAGGCAATGACGGAAATCTTGAGAATCACGTGGTCCAGCACCACAGTCGCGCACAAATTGTATTCGATCGGCAGACAAATCGCCAGACAGTGGATCGGAATTGTTTATAAATATATAACGATTTCAATGTCAGTTCGATTCACGTTTCATATTCATTATCAACATTTTTCTGCAAAATTTAGAAAAAAAAAAATGTTGTATCAAAAATTCTGTGTTTATTGTTATGTCTTTGATTTATGTTGAAATTTATTTTTACAAATGTCGATAAGTTTATCAATAATGGTGAAAAAATGGTAAATTGAAAAAAAAAAAAAAAGTTTAGGATAAGGCGAGAAATTATGTTCACGATTTTTCATGAAATTGACCAAAAAATCTCGATAAACTGTCAGTAAACGAAATTCAATTTTCGAGCAATAAATAAGATGAGATAAACCAAGGGGAGAATATTATTTTGAATTTATTTCAAAAAAAAAAAAAAAAAGAAAAAAAAATTTAGAGAAATGGCGATAAATTATAATGATTAAAATTACATTTTTAATTATTGATTAACAAGAAAAAAATCGACTGAACAAAAGTCAATAACTCGAAATTATTCGCACATTTTTAATTTTTTTTTAATTTACAAATGAATAAATAAAATAACATTTTCAGCAAATAAATAGAATAGAAAAGACGAAAGAACCCAAAGATAAAACGTAATTTGAGTTAAATGTCATATATTTATGGAAAAAAAAAATGTATTTTATACGAAGTAACGAGCCGGACAGACTTGTGCATCTCGCTCGTGCCGCGCGTGAGTTTTATCACAATAGGGATGAGCACTCGTCGAGTGATACTTCCGACAAGGCTAGCCACTACTGAAATAGATTAAGATCCTCGTCATTGTAGCAGTTCGAGACGAGTCGGCGAGCGCTTATAGACGCACGGAAAGGCACGTTATTTCAGAGAGAGTACGTGACATCACACATTATTCGACATTATCCCATCTCCCTCTCCCTTTTTTCAATCTCGTACATTGAACTTAAAAAGCCGACACTCAAAGCTCCACATAAAGAAAAAACATCAGATACAATGTGACCAAATGTTGAAAACAATTAAAAATTATTTAGTTTGTAAAATAAAAATAATAACAAATATATAGATATCTTTTTTTAAATTTCTTAATTTTTTTTTTTTTTTTCAAATAAATAACGTTTATGGGGCTATAAAAAATTAGCAGAAAAATTCGTCACCATAATTTTTGAAGAATTTTCATTGGAACTGTCACAATCTGACGTTTTATTAAATTCATTTCCATTTCACTGTTCCTTTTTTACGGCAAATTAAACGAGTTGCTTAAAAGACGTGATACAAAAATGAAAGAAAGTATCAAGAATGTTGAATTTCAATAACTTTTTCCTCAAATTTCTTCAAGCCCGTATGACCAGTCACGTTTTTTTTTTTTTTTTTTTTTTTTTTTTTTCGGCTTGACTGAATAATTTCGTGTCTTTCCTCATGGTCAAGAGCTCATCGAAGCCTATCGATCTGTGTAAGCTCTTCGACGGATCATTCCACGTCTCGAAAAAGTCTGGAAGGGAATTTCTCCCCTGTGGCTTTACCCAAATGCCCTCGTGTACAGACCGTTTCCAGTCGAGTGGAATAATCATTGTTTATCTACGAAAAAGAGTTTTCATCTTCGGGCCAAGCTCCTTATCAAGAAATTTAACTCGTGGAACTTTTTTCTTTCAAAAGATTCTCAAAACCTTCTCAAATGTCATCCAAAGAATTTACACTAAATCCATCGATTTTAGAGTCTGTTTAACAAAATGTTGTAAATTTTTTTAATAATAGTGTTTTTTGGAATAAAATTCTCTCAGTTCTTCTTGTTTTTTTGGTTCATTATTGCAATAAATATCCTATGAATTTTTTTACTTGAAAAATACACATTTTTGGCGAACATGTGACAGTTTAAAAAAAATTATTATCATAATAAGATCGTTGAATTTAAACGAACTTTATTCATAGACGAAAAAAAATGGAGTTGAGCATGAAATTGTAAACTCTGTCCAAATATTACTCCCCCTTGACAGATAATGTTTCTTACTTATATACATAGTTACTATAGGGGAACATGGGGCAAAATGGACCCCTGGGGCAAAGCGGGCTATTCAAAAATAATTATTTTTGGGGCAAACTGGACTCTTCCAAAAATGAAGGGAGATCAAATTCGAAGAAAATTTGACTTTCCTTCATTTTTGGGAGAGCTCACTTTGCCCCAAAAATATTTTTTTTTGGATTGCCCGCTTTGCCCCAGGGGTCCATTTTGCCCCATGTTCCCCTATATATACGTGCCCGAGGCTGTGTGCTTGCTGTATATATGATTTTGGGATTGACAAACGTATAACCGGGCCGGTCAGGATATTCCGATTAGGGTATATATCCACAGAAGGGTTTGTCTACACAAGGACTATTTGGAAGCCGATGTAGTCGGGGAAACAAACAAAACCTGATGCACACAAACCACAATGTGAAAAATCGGATTACTTATGATTACATTGAGCTCAGTCGAGATAATTTCTTATCGCACGAGAATTAAATCAAATGAGTAATAGGAAAAGAGAAAATTTGCAAAAACTCATCGAATTTGAAGATTTGTAAAAAAAAAAAAAAACCTTCAAAAACGGTCTTTTGTCACACGTCAAAGTTGTTATTTAACGTTTTTTTTTTTTTTATATAGTAAGAAAATTGAATTTTTCTATCGATTTTAATTTTTTCTTCGCAATTTGTTGGAGTTCTCGAAAGACGAATTACAGAAATATAGGGTTTTTTTTTCTTATTTTTTTTTCTTTTTTATCGGAATAGTTGGAACGAAATGCAAAAATGAAGGAAAATTCAGGTGTTACAAATTTTTCTGTTCCCTATCGGAATGTATTCGCGCGTGGAATTTTTCATCCGAGCAAAAGAGGCTCACCAGCTGTTCGGAAGTCAGCTGGTTTTATGGGGCATTAAAAACAGAGTTTTTTTAGTCGCTATACTCCTCCCTTTCCACCCTCAAAAACTTTTGCTCAAGATTAAATGAGAGAGAAAGAGAGAGGAGACTGAATCAGCATCAGAATCACTCTCCCCGCTCGTTTTCTTACTCTCGCACTCTTCGATTCGCTGATTTATCCACTGGCCTACGAGTTTCCACGATAATCGATAAACCGTGACGCCCTTTTTTTCTTTCGTTACATTTCACGAAAAAATCCATCACGTATATTCGTTTACGAGAGAAAGAGAGAACCAAAGATTTATGCCTCAATTATGCACAATTTGTTTCTTTTTTTTTTTTTTTTTTTTTTTTTTTTTAATCCCTTACTGTTGTAACCAAAGTTTATGTTTTTAACCCAACTCTTCAGCGATATAGTTTTATGGCCGAAAAAAAAGGAGGCTGGCATGAAAAACAGTTCTACTTCGCTAATATTGGCCTCACAAAGTGATCGTTAATTTAATTAAACTTCCGACAACGTTTGTAGATTAAAAACAATGCCCGATATTTTATGAGCACCTGAATATGATTTATTTATCACAATATTTGTAAATATGTTTTTTTTTCTGGTTTTATGTCATAACGCTAAAAAAGGTCATGACTTTATACAATGTAAGATTTTTGAGAAATCAACACACATCGTCTTTACTTTTGTACTGAACGAACGTTCCAATATTTATTTGTGTTTTTTTTTTTTTTTTTTATTCTGACAAGTATTTGTATTAATATTTTAATGAGATTTAATTGGAATTTTGTAAGAATTGGAAGCAAAGTTATAATCGGTAATTAAAATCGCCCCAATTTTTTTTTTTAATCGTATTAAAAAAAAATGTTTCATTGTTACAAAATATTGTTGATAATAATTTGGTTCGTGTATAAAATGAAGAATTTTCGTAAAGGCTGCAAAAATGGTGAAACGTAAATGGAGATTTATCGTTGAAGATTTTGAACACAAAAATCGGTGTTTTTTTTGTTAATTTGGCTCAGTTTGAATACAACGGATGATTAAAGGGGTGGGTGAACTTTGTCGACGAGGTGCAGCGCTCGAGAAACGTCACATAGCGTGGGCGGTCACGTGCTCGCTCGTAGATCAATTTTATTTATAGACATTATTTCTATCATTTCATTTGAAACGAAAAAAAAAAAAAATAAATGTATAAAAAAAAATGATAAAATGATAAATTGAGTATTGAACAAAATGAAAACGTACCTTTCGAAAGTTGGCGTTATTCGTTAACTTTTCAACAAAGTTTAAAGTTTTTTTTTTTCGTATGTGATTGAAAAATAAAAATCACATTTTCGTTCGATCGTTCGAGTGCTTTCGAGTTTGGGTGTCGTCTCAGTAACGATCGATGTTTCGATAAGTCTAATCGACATTTGTCACTGATTTCACTAGGCTCGATCGTGATAAATCATTTATAAATGTTGCTTTGATGAGGAGACGAGAAACAAAACAAAAAAGTGGTGAAAATCACAGTGCTCTCGACATGTCCTCGATCGCAATTATATGCACGACGATAAACACACATAACACGTTCACAAATGTTCATACACGATATTTAATACGTTTATATATACGTATGAAAAAAAAAATATATATATGTATATTATTCGTAGCTGAGAAACTCGAGCGTCGTTCGTGCATTAAAAGACCTCGTTATTTCAATTGGTATGATTAATCGAAACGAGAGATGGATGCTGTGTGCTCCTCTCTCCGTTAACACCACTTTACCATTGAAAGAAATTAATCTTTCTTTCTCTCTTATTTTTACTTTTTTCCTGTCATGCACTTCCCCCGCGATCTTCGGTTAACTAATTTCTCTTTTATCATGCAAACTCTCCTCCACATTTTTATTTTCTTTCTTTTTATTTATTTATTTATTTATTCATTTATTTATATTTAAATTCTCTCTCAATCCAACTATTTGCAATTAGCAATTAAGTACAGTTGTGATGACAGTTTCGTGAGCACTCGCGATACGAAGACGAGAAAAAAAAAAAGTGTATCAATTTTAAGTTTTTTTTTATTTTTTATTTTTTTTTTAATTTTTTTGAAGATTTTTATAATTGACGAGCGATCGAAATGTTTGGAAATTTCGTAAGGGTTGTTGCACGAGTTTCGGTGGTTGCTACGACCTTACAGCCTGGTGACCATCGCAACACTGAGCTCACTTGGACTCTCTTGCCTCTCGTGAGCCATGGGGAGCTTCGGTGTGTCCCGCGCTCTTGCCACCGCATGTCGATGTGCATATATCTATATATACAGATATCTACATCTATATATATATATGTACTAGATTCTAAAGCCGTGTGCCGAGTCTCTTCGTGGTTGCTCTCTCTCTCTCTCTCTCTCTCTCTCTCTCTCTCTCTCTCTCTCTCTCTCTCTCTCTCTCTCTCTCTCTCTCTCTCTCTCTCTCTCTCTCTCTCTCTCTCTCTCTCTCTCTCTCTCTCTCTCTTACTCTTTCCTTCTTCATACCAGAGCACACTTACTAGTCCGCCACGCACGTGGACCCCGGCAAAATACACGCGGGTACACACGCACGAGAATTTTATAACCCCCTCCGCTCTCCTTCAATAGAAAATAAAGGGACGCACGCGCGTCGATCAAAGATTATACTCAAATATATATATAATTCTATTGGATTTTTAGGCTCGGTTTTTCTCTCGTTCATCTTTCTATCTCATCCAAGTACTCGTCGTCTATGCTCATTCTCTCTCTCTCTCTCTTTCTCTCTCTCTCTCTCTCATTCTTTCTCTCTCGAGCAAGAAACCGGCGTGCAACGCTTTTTTCTTTTCCCAAGACGAAAGATATTGAGAGGGTGGAGCAGATTATGAGAATGCGAGGAATTCCATTCTATCGTTATATGCAATAAGAATATTTGACTTTTATCCAGTCACTATTTCTTTTTTATGTGTCTATTTTTATGATGATCTTCGATTGATTGATTGTATTTTTTTTATTTTTTTTTTTTATTTTTTATTGTGGAATTTAGTTGCTTGGAAATTTGTTCGGTAAAAAAAGTCTTGCAGTGTCGTTATTAAATAGGAAGAAATAAATGTTTTACTTTTATTCAAACATCTCGCAATTGCGAAAGTTGATTTATTTTAATCAAATGTTATGTCATCTTTTTATTTACAAACTTTATTACGATCGATCATTGATTCCCTTTTTTTTATGGCGAATCTTATAAGTGAGGCATATATATATACCGGCGTGTTGTTATTACGAAGAAAAAACTCATTTATTGTTTTTTTTTTTTTTTATATTTTCTCTTAAGCCATAAAGATATTTGATAGATTTTTATTTTTCTAATTAATTGTCTTTTATTAATCGGTTAACTCTTCGGCTGTTAATGCACTTTCGTGCGAGTCTGCAACACCAGTTGAGCGTGTTTTTTTATTTTCTGTTGAAAAGGATTTTAGAATTAGTAGATAAAATATAAAATTCCGTTAATTTTTTTTTTGCTTTTTTTTTTCAAACACTGACCCAGTGAATAAAAAAATAATTCATCGTATTATTCTTATAAAAGTATTTTACGCTATAATAATTCAGGCTCAATCACACAAACTTCTCATCTCGTGTTTGAAAAATTATTGTGCAAAAAGTTTTTCACGTTTACTGTTTACGAGTCGCTCGATCACTTAAGATTTTTTTTTTTTTTTTCATAGTTTCTAGATTTTTTTTCAAGCAAAAAATTCACAAAGATCTACAACATTTTCTATCTACGGTATAAAGATTTCTGGTTAAAAGATATTTGTCATAAAATACGCAAAATATATTAATACGAGAAGATTATCAACACAAGAGATTATTCAGTAATAATCGACTCGTTGAAAAATTGTCGTATCAAGATGAAAGTTAGTAAAGTCGTTTTTTATAAGATTTGTTGAAAATAATAAGTATAAATGTTTGAAAAAATAATACTCAGCGAGACTTACGATATTTTAGAAGAAATAAATATGTAGAGTGTGGGTTTAATAAAGCGGCGATATTCATTTGAGGATTATCGGACGTTTGACCCTATCCTTCGGTATGTAACTTCACTGTAGAGGAAAATGGGGCAAAATGGACCCCTGGGAAATCGGGCTATCTAATTTTTTATTATTTTTGGGGTAAAGTGGGCTCTCCAAAAAATGAAGGAAAGTCAAATTTTACTTCGAATTTGATCTTCCTTTATTTTTGGGAGAGCCCACTTTGCCCCAAAGATAACGAATTTTGGATTGCCCGCTTTGCCCCAGGGGTCCATTTTGCCCCATATTCCCCTATACATATTAAACGTATATATATATCGATACATAGATATATATTAACAAATATAAACACTCGTGCTAGAAACGAGGAGTAAACTTCGTAGGAGCAGAGAGTTTGCCAAGATTTTACGATCCCAGGAAGACTCTTTCGAGACTATAGCTATCGATATACTCATATTTATCATATGTCCATATATTTCACAGTTAATATATATAGTTACACTAAAATCAAGACTTTTGGTCTAAAACGTATGATAAAGATGGAAAGGAGAGAAAGGATTGAGATGGATCGAATATAAATGCAAATCTGACGAGTGCATGTGTATGATTTCACGAGAGAAATAAACAAAATCATAATATACATGTATACACGACTTAAAATGAAGCAGAAATAGAGAGAAAGATCTTTTCTCGTTGATGTCCCTTTTGATGGGCGGGTTTCTTGGTGGCAAACATCACTTCGACGAGTTACATCGCATTTTTGATTCTGCGTCTCTCTTTTTTTTTTTTTTTTTTTTTTCGTTTCGTCGCATTCGCGATGTCATGCAATCACCTTTTCATTCCATCTCATGCACTTACGAATACTCACAATATACCAAATTCGTAATTTATTCGTGATAAGCGTGGCCGATCGAGTGTAAAACGACAAGCGAAACGAATCGTTACGCCCATACTTTATTATACTCATTTCCAATCGGCATATATAAATATACAAATAAATAATACGAAGCATTCAAATGATACACGCATTATTTTTTTTCTTTGTACTCCCATCGAGCCCACTCACAAACATCTTTCGGATACAGAGACACAATAGTGTCTCATAATCGTAATATCATCGATTACGATCATTTTCTCAATCTGGGGGGTCACTGATTTCGATTAAATATTTAAATTCAATAAAAATGTACACTAATAACCGTGAATTAATCAAAAAATTCACTTCAATGTTCTATTTTGTCGTTTAATTCGATAAATATTGATAACAGAGAAAAAAGTTCGAAACGAAAGTTGTAGAAAATTCAATTTTCTATGACTTTAGTCATTAGCATTATTTAGCAAAAGTTGAAAATGGCTGAGATTTTTAACAAAAACAGTTCACGTCAGTTGCATGTCAAAAATTTCCGTACAAAAAAAATTACGTTCTTGACTCGAATTTTTACATGACTTCAGGTATGAAGAAAACTTCGTAATCAGCGATGAGTACGTTCCGCAATATTATGATTATTCGTACAATGATTTTTTCGGGATTTTTAGTGTCTAATTCTTTTCCTACATGTGAAGACAAAAGCAGAAGTCGAGAAATTGTTTTGCGATGTTTCATATCTTTTGAAATGTTCGGTACTCCGTTTTGTCGAATATTTAACACGAAGTGGGTGGCTAAACGCGACATTTCACGGTTTGGTTTTGTTTATTCTACGCTGCTGCCACCAACCGACAATATATCTACAAAGCAACGACCGAAGAGAATGAACAAAAAGAGAGAGAGAGAGAGAAAGAGAGAGAAAGAGAGAGAGAGAGAGAGAGAGAGAGAGAGAGAGAGAGAGAGAGAGAGAGAGAGAGAGAGAGAGAGAGAGAGAGAGAGAGAGAGAGAGAGAGAGAGAGAGTGAGTGAAAAACGAAGACTTGGCTAAACGACCAGTCCAGCGACAAGATAAACTGTTCCTCGAGGATTTTGCACGTGTAAGCACAACGGAGGAGCCTCTTTCGGCGATTTCGAGCATCTGTGGGTTTTCCAAAAAATTTTTTTCACACATTTCTCAATCTCACTCATTGCATTCTTTTATTTTGATAATTTACAACCCATGACCATCCCAATAGGACTCAAATATATTCAGCACGTGTTCAGCAACTCGTGCCAAATCGCTTATCTCCGATATTAAGCCAAATTTTTTAATGAAAAAAATCTTACCTGTATCGACAAAAAGTTTTTCAACTTTGTTTATACTCGTTGTCATTTCGAGGATTTTCTTCGATAAGAATCTCTCGTGTTAGTGACATTTCAAAATTTATTTCTTTTTCATTTCTCACAGTTTGGAAAAAAAAAAAAAAAAAACAAAAATTATCTCAATTTCGAGATATTAATAAATTCCGAAATTTTAGATAAATAATGAAAAATTACGAAACTTCGAATATAATGCTTGAACCTTGGGACGAAGAAATATTCGTTATTATGTTCCAGTTTTTTTTTTTTTTTTTTTTTTTGCATTAAATGAATAAATTTTCGAATTTTTTTTTCTATTTACAAATTTAAGTCGCCTGGGATCCGAAAATTCTGTGCTATGCACAATCGTCGAATACATGCTTACCGCATGGACAAAAAGCATTCGGGTGTGGTCGTTCGATGTACAGGTGCATCGTTGAGTTACGAGGGAGGGACCAAAAAGTGAAGGAAACAACATAGTCTGTAGAAGCCTCGGGGGATTTGTGAACGAGATTCCATCAGATAAACTTGTTCGTTAACCCATCAGAGACTCACTAACATCACTTGGATTAGTCATTATCTTTTATTGATCATAAATTCAATTTTTCTTTCTTTTTTAACACATTAAAAAAAAAAAACACATATTTTGAGTGAAGGAAAACAAATAAATGATTTATTGATAAAACAGATCGTTACTTCCTGCTTATGGCATCAAAATTATCGCATTATTTGAAAAATATATTCAGAATATTAGCTCGTAATGGAAGAATAAATATTTAATTGATAAAACCCGGAAATAGTTAGGGGAACATGGGGCAAAACGGGCTATCCAAAAAAATTTCGTTTCAGGGCAAAGTGGGCTCTCCTAAAAATGAAGGAAAGTCAAATTTTTCGCAAAATTTGATCTTCCTTTATTTTTGGGAGAGCTCACTTCGCCCTAAAAATAAAAAATGTTCGATTGCCCGCTTTGCCCCAGGGGTCCATTTTGCCCCATGTTGCCCTAAATGCAATTTAGAACAAAAAATTAATATTTTTTTCTATTATTTTTGTCCAATGTGTTTCGTTGGCCTTTATTTTAGAAAAAGTGTGGAAAAACTCATGATTTAGATCTCGAGCTCTTTCGTTTCGACACCTCAACGAAATTTCGGCTCTCTCTTAGAAAATGTGAGTGCAATTCTTTTCCCCTCGGTAAAGACAATATTTTGAGCGATAACATCTCAAGATGGTACTTTCGTAGGCATGTACTCGTGCAAGCAAGAGCAGGAAGAGGGTCCTCGATGGTGTATAGTCAAGAAAACACACACTTTTAATCTTTTTCTTTTTTTTTTTTTTTTTTTTTTTTTCGTTTCAAACGGTCGCTCATCCAATGGATGTCCATAAAGGAGAATAAGGAAGAAAGTTTCGAAATGTCTCGTTCGCTGTCTTTTCATATGGAAAATCTGAATGGCTCGTGTCTCTCAGAATTTGTTCATGTAATGTTTGATTTGATTTCTGTTTTATTTGTTTCTTTAAAATAACGCAGTTATCGTATGGAGAGGACAGTTAAGCAGCTATAATAAGTGGTAAAAATTGTACGAAGGAAATTAAATGACGAGAAGAAGTTGTTGCTTCTCTCGTGTCTCCTCGTTACGCTTCTCTTGCTCGCTGATGAAGAGGCAAAGATTCAAAGGGACTCGTCGACGTACATATACACATAACTTTCTTATTTTTCTTCTTCTTTTCCTTCTCTTCTTCATTCTCGTTTTCTCCGACCAGAGTAGCGGGATTTACACACGTGCGATCGATGAATAGAATATTTTATTCCAAAGAATTTTTTACTTTTATGTTAAAACTCTCACCTTGCTACTGATATTTTAAGAAATATTTTTCAAATCCAACGAACGACACAAAATTTATAGAAAAAAGTCTTTCCGTCGATTTTATTCTTATAATTAACGGAATAATAATAATAATAATAATAATCATTAAATAGAGACAAAACGTTTTTTTCATTTTTATTCAAAGGCGACAGCGGTGCACTTTTTATTGATGCAAACCTACGATGATACGCAAACATATTATTTATTATATTTCATAAGTTTTTCCATATCATAATCGTTTTTTTTTCGATTCAATTTTGCATTACTCCCTATCGATTGAAAATGTAGTACCTTCTCGTCACCGCACGTAGTTCCTGCCGGAACTCTTCCTTCGGCTTGTTTATAGGGGAACATGGGGCAAAATGGACCCCTGGGGCAAAGCTGGCTATCCAAAAATTTTTATCTTTGCTCATTAATTATCTCTTTTCTCAACACTTGAACAAACAGTGGTATTGCAATGTGGAATATATCGAGCATATAAGAAAATATTTTTCATTTTCTAATGAAAAAAATAAAATAAAATAAAAAATAGGTTTATTTTATATTCAGAAGAAAAAGAATCGGGTTGGTTGGAAAAGAGGAAAGAAAAATATGATTTTCGGGAGTTCACCCTTAATATTTATCGCATGTACGAGCGTCGCTCAGTCTTAAAAAAAAAGAAAGAAGAAAAAAAAGATCAAAATTGCGTATGATTCGTGCGAGAGCGATTTTGTTTTTTTCTTTTTTTATTCCACGAGTCACGTTTTGTGACAACTCGCTTACTACCGGTAAATCGTGCTTGAAGACGTTCTTTTGGAAGACTCTTTTTTATTTTTTTATGTTTCCTTTCCGCCGTGCATCATACTTCTTATTCGCCGATCTCGTTTTTCTCCAAAGTTTCTCGCGAAGTCCACGTGATTTGTAACTGTTAAGCTACGGAGTTTAGTGCGAAAATGAAAAAAAAATTTACTCTATTTTTTGGGGACTGTTGAAAATTTATTGATAAATAAAATTTTAGTCAATTTTTTTCGTATGTTTTATCGTAAAGGAATGAAACAGTTTATTTGTTTTAAAAATGTGTGGTTCGAACGATTGTCCCTTTTTGTATATTGAGGCTGAAAACGACTTTTGGAATTCTGGAGATACAATCGAACGACTTTTCAAAAGAGAAAAAACGATAAAGAAAAATACAAAAATATAGAAATTTACTAAGTTTTATTGAAACGAGGATGTGCCTAGAAAGATTCTGTCCTGGTTTATAGTTCCTCTCGTCCTTCTCACTTTGAATTGACAACGAAAAAAATGAAAGGGTCTCGATCAAGGAGAGCGAAACAGTTTGGTACTTCAAGTTGAGTCCTTACGTTGTTTAGCTCTAAATATATATATATATGGGAACATGGGGCAAAATGGACCCCTGGGGCAAAGCGGGCAATCCAAAAAAATTTATTTCCAGGGCAATGTGGGCTCTCCCAAAAATGAAGAAAGATCAAATTCGAAAAAAAATTTGACTTTCCTTCATTTTTGGAGGAGCTCACTTTGCTCCAAAAATAAAAAAATTTGGATTGTCCACTTTGCCCTAGGGGTCCATTTTGCCCCATGTTCCGCTATATATATATATAGAGCTCTCACACGATGTGTAACGCGAAGAGCCTTACGTGGACCTTCGTCTTCCATAAACCAATATAATGATTTCGTGGAATACATTTTGAGATTCTCAAGTGAGATGGAGAAAGCAGACCTATATTCAATGTCCTAAATTTTCTGTAACTTTCGTCTATATATTCCCTTCCCCTCTCTCATTTCTCTTTCACACACCGTCTTATTTTTCGGCTCGCTCCACGCGTAATGGATCGTGTATCCCTGGATAAACATATGAGAGCAGGGCTTTCGAAGTCATCATTTCTTTGGCTTTTAGTTTCTCGCACTGCGGCGCTTGTCTACATCTAGCCATTTACAGTCCGTTTTCAAACTTAAATATACAGGGTGTCTCGAGACGGAAAGTCATCTCCTCATGCACTTAAGATTAGTGCCAAATTTTCAATCGAAAAAATGGATAATGATTTTTTTAATGAAACATTTGGACTTTTGTCGATTTTGATGGCAAACGGTTAGATATAGGACAAAAGTGCATAGGACTGATTTTATAGAGGACAAAATTTCCATCAAAAAACTCACTATTGACATTTTTATATCTTTTATAATCAAGTGATAAAATAAGATCGAAAAAAGATCTGTCAAAATGTCACTTGCAAACTCGGTCGTTCTTCGTGATGCGTTCTGGGCCAAAATACTGGAGATACGAGGAACAGTGTGAGGACCTTTTTTTTAGAAAATTTGATGCTCTACAATATTGTTCCCATACACTTTTGCTCTATCTCCAACCGTTTGGACGTGGTTCGCTGTTAAAGAGTAACAGCTTCATTGACGTTAACAATAAATGACTTAGCAGGAGGGAATGAAGTAGAAAAACGGTATTAACTTATTTGCCTCGAAATTCGAGCCTGGATTAAAGTCCACGACGAAAACCATCTGTGGTAGGACACCCCGTATAAATGGGTCTGTTTAAAGCTAAGAATCGTAGCTGGCCAACGAGATGAACATCTCGAATGAATATTAATCGTTTCGGTTGGGTCCAAAGCGCATATTGTAACGATCGGAGGTCTGGAAAACGTTCGAATTCGAGCTCTCACGAGAATTATTATTGACCAACGAAAAACGCTTGCTCCATGTTGCTACAACGAGGCAAATAAGTATCAAGAAATGCAATGGATATTGTGTTACGTAAAAAGAATGTTAAACATGAAGATTTGATGTATAGGAACAAAAACGAGAGGTTAAACCGTCCGATTTAAGGTTGGTAAGCGATTTCGAGTTTTTTTGTTCGCTAAAAAATCGACATATGTACATCACGATCGAAGATCGTTTCTCTCTTATTACGGAATTATTAAGTGGCGGAAAGATTGCCAGACGGAGAGCGTGGACTCCGTACAAACAAGTAAATATGTACAAGCGGTCTATACAGAGGCATATAAGTTGGTAAATCCATGTAAACGTACACCCACACATTCGGTACGAATCCAAGAGTCAAGAGGCGAAGGTTAGTCTCATCGTTTTCGAGATCACGCAATTTAACGCTCGTTAACCATAATGTATTTATCGTAAACAGTTTGAGTCTTTGTACGAACAATTTCTTTGGAAAATACATTTTAATGATGAATTTTCATGATTGTAGAAATTTCGTTAGAAATTTTGTTGGAATTGTGTGCAGATTAAATGCTTAAAAAAATATAAACAACGATATGAGTATGCTGCGGTCAATTTTTATTCGCTGGCATATATATATATATATACCGAAACCAAAATATTGCTCTATTTATAGTTCGG
The DNA here is from genome assembly GCA_948107755.1 of Campoletis raptor. NCBI lineage: Eukaryota > Metazoa > Arthropoda > Insecta > Hymenoptera > Ichneumonidae > Campoletis > Campoletis raptor. The sequence continues at coordinate 15,830,612 of OX403629.1, read as the reverse complement.
CCCTTGGATACTCGAGTGCGTAATTTGAACCGCGAGTTTAGAGCTTCGGAAAAAAAAAAAAAGAAATGGCGAACCCTCGAACGACTGGGGCCCGTTATTGCGTTCGGGAGAAAGAACCGAAAGAGAATTCGATAGAGCACTTGTGCACGAGACTAGTTTTCATATGTGCAGCAACAGCAGTCAACCGATGCATATATATGAGCGAGGATATAAGTATATACATATATATAGGGGAACATGGGGCAAATTGGACCCCTGGGGCAAAGCGGGCAATCCAAAAAATGAAGGAAAGTCAAATTTTTCTTCGAATTTGATCTTCCTTCATTATTGGGAGATGCCACTTTGCTCCAAAAATTAAAATTTTTGGATTGCCCGTTTTGCCCCAGGGATCCATTTTGCCCCATATTCCCCCATAGACGTCTGTGACATTAAATATATAAAACAAAAAAAAGGGCGTGCATTCTTTTTTCCTCTCTCTATATCCATGACTTTTCTCTTTTTTAAACTCTTTTTTTTTTCCTACACGTTTTGAGGACCCTGCGTCGATTCGGATTCAACCGGAAGTCCTCATTGATAGCACGTACTTCCGTTCGATTATTCTGTTTTTTACAGTATCGTCTAAAACACCAGAACTTTTTGTTTCTTTTCATATTTTCAGGTATACATCGAGAAAAAAAAAACACACACACATTTCTGAAACCTTTGCTCTGTGTCAGCGAGCTCGTTCCCCTCTCTTCCAAACTAACACACGATTATCAATAGCAAAAAAATGAAAAATAAAAAAAGTAATACGTTGAAAAAGTAATCATGGAAACTTCGCGTTGTTGTGTGTACATTTATATGCATTGAGGGTCTGAAGGGCAATCTGTACTTTCATTTTTCGTCCTAATTTTCGTCATTAGTCTTCCGGATGAAAGAGTTTGTGCGCATGCTCTTAAAACTCGCGAGAGGAGTTTTTCACGCTGTGGAATGTGCATCTTCGGTATATAGATCGTGTGTTGAGAAGAACAGAGAGGAAAAGAGAGACTACGAGAAAGAGTCCCCATGTGTCTTGCTTTGCAGAGTTGAAAATATCCAGACCACTGCTCTCTCGTGTTCACTCTCTAACTAGTGGCGGAGCTGCAGGCGTGGCGCATTATGTGTTGTTTTTTTTTTCTTTTACTCTTTTTTTTTTCTTCTTTTTTCGTTTTGGCTCGTCCCCGGGTGTGATGCAGTCTCGAGCGTGAAATGACCTATGCAAAAGACGTCGCTGTACGCGTACGGACGAGGGTAGAGAAATGCACGCGTCGTCGTCGTACACTAAACAAGAGCAACACAAACTGTTTTGCTGTCTATGGTATGCAAGAGTCTCGTGGAATATCTCGCGACTCTCAAGGAACCGGGAACACCCTGAGAGTCTCACGCGAGCAACGAGCGATTTCACGACTATTCATTCTCAGCTAACAGGCCTAAGACGACGGGACACCATTTTTAGTTTTCTTCAACTTGTTTTTTTTTCTTCTTTTCTTTTTTTTTTTTTTTTTTTGTCAATCTTCTGACGGAACAAGGTCGCGAGTATCGTCATTTTCAAGGTTGTTCACAACATGATTCAGAACTTGACAGTTTGCTTGAGCATTTACTGAGTTTCTCGAGTTTTCGCATTTGTTGCTTGATCAGTCGTTATTTATTCGTGACACACACTCGGTCGATCGGATATTTATTGATTTCTACTCATTTTTTCGATTAAATTTTTTCTCGCGATTTTTTCATTCGATTTCATTCATTCGGTCGAATGTTTATCTATTTATGATAGTTATTAATGATAAGAACAGACGAAAGGAATGAGACTTTTGAAAATTCGTAACTTCGTCTATGTTAAGTGACGGATCAATTAAAAGTTATTATCAATTATTTGAGGGATTAAATGATTAATTCATAAGTAATTAAAAATAGTTCATCAGTTATCATAGGGGAACATGGGGCAAAATGGGTGCTTGGGGCAAATTTTGGGGCAAAATGGGCTCTCCCAAAAATAATTTTTTTTTTATAGCCCGCTTTGCCCCAGGGGTCCATTTTGCCCCATGTTCCCGTATAAACATCATTTATTATTATGAATGCAACACAATAATTTCGAAAATGTCATTCGTTCGTGTACTTTTTTGCTGTCAATTGATATAAAACAATCTCCAGCGTTCAACACAAAGTGCTCGATTTTCTCGTGGGTGGTACGCTCGGAATCTCTTGACGTTGTATTATCGCGTGAACAGGATGTTTTCCCTTCTGGTGACAAGTGTCTTCTGTAGAAAGTTAAAAATGTTTGTGAATATATATATATATATATATACATATATATGGACTTGGGACCACCCGTTGGTTGAATGATTGCGAGAACAATTAATCCGCCATGGATTTTTCGTCTCTCGCGTGTAACAGCGGTTCTTGTTGAAGAAATCTCGAGTGGAGAGCTCATATTATATATTAAACGGAATTCTCAAAAGCTAAAGCTACAGAGAGAGAGAGAGAGAGAGAGAGAGAGAGAGAGAGAGAGAGAGAGAGAGAGAGAGAGAGAATAAGGAATTAAAAGAAAAAAGAGAGAAAGCTTCTGCGAAACTTCGATTTTTCGAGTACCGTACGTGTGTCACCTGCGTCTGACGTTTCTCTATACCCGAAAACTCTATCGTTCTGTCGTTCACAAGTGTGCCCTTGTCTCCTCCTGCCTCCTCCTTTCGTTTTTTGTGATCTCTTCGTGGTCAAAAGCCTGGACGAGTGTCTCGCGCGTTTTTCTTTCTCTTTCACTTGACGCGAGGAAAACTCAAACCGAGAAGTGTTTTCGTTCTCTTTGTACAAATGTCACGAGAAAGCTTATATTCCGTTTTTTAATATCTTCTCGAAATACTACGAGCAAATAATCGCTCGACATTATTTTATGAGGTAACGATTATCCTCAATGAGAATAAATGAATAAAAATCTTTTGGAAACTCAAGGAAACATTTAAAAAGTGAGTTTTTCATGGAAATAAATCAATTTGTTGTTCACGCTTGAAAAATCGAATCAGACGATCGTTTGAAGAGTGTGATTGTGCGAAAAATGAATTTCGGGTCAAAGAGCGTTGCGAGGTCGAATCCCATAATATTTTACCCCATTTTACCACGTCCCCTAAAATTCGTGGTGGATCCTATGTGCTCGTCGCAAGACTCCTCCGGCGTTCAGAGTCAACATCTTCATTAACCTTTTTCGGTGTTCTCTCCTCCGGGTGGTGCGTGACTTTGACGAGGATCGAATAATTTGCCTTCACGCGTTCCTCCAAACCGCACCTCTCTGGGTAAACGCTTGGGAGGTCTGCGTATTACGAACATTTTTATGTAAGAAAAAAAAAAGCTTTAAAAAATCAAATAACAAAACGTTGCATCGCGTGAGTTGCTCTAAACATTTCTATCTTTACTCCTTTATTTATTTTTCAATTCGTTGGGCTATTATCCGAGAAACCATTGAACACATTCGTCCAAATTATCTCCCACATTTTTCGAATATCTAAAAATTTACAAATCCAATAATTAATACATTTATTTTCGTTCCTGATGGAGTATTCTTTATTATTTCATCGAGATCCACATTTTTTTCGATATCGTCCAAAATCTTTCTTATTTAAAGTAGCAATCAAAATCTTTAATTAAAAAATACAAAACCCGCACTCGACGTGAGTCTAAATAGGGGAACATGGGGCAAAATGGACTCCTGGGGCAAAGCGGGCGATCCAAGAAAAATTATTTTTGGGGCGAAATGGGCTCTCCCAAAAATGAAGAAAAGTCAAATTTTCGTCGAATTTGATGTTCCTTCATTTTTGGAAGAGCCCACTCAGCCCGAAAAATAAAAGTAATTTGGATAGACCGCTTTGCCCCACAGGTCCATTTTGCCCCATATTCCCCTACAGAAAATAATTTTTTCACTATATCATTCTTTCGGAAATATCAAAAAAATTTCTTCTGTCAATAGAACATTTTTTTGGTTCACTTCTGAAATACGAATTCCTACATAATTCTTCTTTTTTTTTTTTTGAACATTTTTTATCTTTCATGCCGTCGTTAAGGCTGTCAAGATTTTTCCGGTGCCCAATTTCAAAGGGTTGCCTTTCGGAATGACAATAACGGATTTTTCGTGAAAAAGAAAAAGTGAAAAAAGAGTTTTGTTCATATGCAAAAGTGCACCCGGCGCAGGGCGGTTCCATATCGTGAGGGACAAATGGTATTTGAATCTTTGTACACACGATTGCATTCAATGTCGAATAGTATCGTAAACACTTTGATCTTCGCTGCAGCTTATAGATATATTTATATATATATATATATGTAGTTATAACCCAGAGGCGAAATCCATGTTCGCAATCTCCCCTTTTCGCATGTTCTATACAAGCTAATGGAAAATGTTTGCCAGTCTAGTAATCCGTAGCAATAACGAGAGGATTTTCCATGGATACTTCGTATTTACACGCTTCGAAGGATATTCGTTTTTCCATGTGTATTACGTGTTCTCCAATCCACTCAAAACCAGCGATTTCAGATTTGTGAATATATCTCGCAGAATTTATATTTCCGTTCTCGAACTCGTAACCGACATTATATTTTTCAAGAAAAAATTCACTGTTTTATTACTGTGTGTGTGTTTTGTTTCAATCGAAAGCATCACGTGCACTTTCCATTTAATTTAAAAACGAGAAAAGCACTTGATCCGCGTAACGATTATTCGCCCTCGATCTCCGTACGCGAGGATTCTCCTATAAAAATATAGAATTTGAGCGAGCAGAAGACTCAATATTGAATCAACGTTTTCAATGGCAATTTCAATAAAACGAAATTTCATTTTGTGGCTTTAAGCCCAAATTCATTGAACAGTATTTCTATTTATTTTTTTGAATTATTTTATATTTGAAAATTTCGTGTAGAATTAAAACAAAACAAGAAAGAAGATTGACGATTTATTTTTATCGGTTTATTGGAGTATCGTCGTGTCATTTTGCTCTCCGTTGTTTATTTGAGAATAAGATCCTCGGATTTTTACGATCGGTTTTCTTTGCTGCCAAAGTTTGTCGTGATGGACCACAGGTCGAGAGAGAACATAGAAAAAAATAATATAAAAGAAACAAAACAGAGTACCACACACGCTTTTGTGCCTTCCCTTCAGACTTGGCGCCGGTAATAAGCTCGAGGGTCGGAATGACGAAAACTCGTCTCTCCAGGGCCACCCTCGTAGCTCACGAAAATCACACATCGTTCTCGACCCCTCTACTTTTCATCCGGTCTCTCCTCTCTTCCTTTTTCTCTCTCTCTCTCTCTTTTTCTTTCTTTTTCGCCTCTAATAGGGCTTTTTGCCCCTCCCTATGTCTTTTGCATCTTTCGTTTGCTCTCAGCTAAATAACAAAAATTCCCTACGAACCCTTTCCTCCGGTGTAAGCCCTCGTTCCGGTATTGCGACCAATAAACATTGTCAGCTGGTGAAATAATAAGGGCGTTGCGAAAATAAAATTCATTCGAGTCACGTTCGCCAAATTCCTTGGCACTCCGGTGATCTTTTTTTTATTCTCCCTTCGTAGTTATAAAAAAAAAAAAAAAAAAAAAAAAAAAAAACACATTCCATTTTACTTATAAATTGCATTTCAAGACCGAAGTACAAAATCTTTAGTTTCTACGAATGTTTCATTGAATTAATTGGTTTACGAAAGGGAACATCGATTTTTGGTTTATAAATGTTCATTTTTTTTTTTTGCATAAATTATGATTTTTTTTTCTCCAATTAATATTAATTCTTAACGAATTTTCATCGTATCCAAGATTTACAATATTGAGAATATCATTAAACCTTTTTTCTATATAAAAAAGGAGTATTTATAAAGTCAATTTCGTTTCTTACATTCATTTATTTTATTTACTAATGAAAATGAACATTTAAAACCTTAAACCATGACAAAAATCTATTCGTCCTTCCAAAACCATAAAGATCATAAATCTCAGCGTTGTCGCTTGAGAGCCCTTAAGAAAAATGGTCTTGAAACGTCTTTTCAGATCTCTAACCATGGCATGTCTTATTTTTACCAACTCCAACGAGAATTATGAGAAGACGCTTATCTCGCGCGATGTTTCGTCGCTTTAAAGTCCGGATTTAACATAATGTATAACGACTTGTACAATAAATATCGCTGCTATCGTTTTTTTTTTTCTTACATTTCACAAAAGGCCGGTAGAGACGCAGCTAAATCCTTCACAAATCATTTTCACTACGCTCGGGTGACTAAAAATTACGAAAAATAATTTATGCGTGTGTGTATGAGAGTAAATGGAATTTTTTAAACAGCGATATGTTCCATTTTTTTTTTAAATAAAATAACAAAAATGCCCCTTTAACCTTTTAATGTGGATTTTTCGTTTTTAGGGCAACATGGGGCAAAATGGACCCCTGGAAGATCAAATTTCGCGAAAAATCGGACTTTCTTTCATTTTTGGGAGAGCCCACTTTGCCCTAAAATGAAATTTTTTTGGATAACTCGTTTTGCCCCAGGGACCCACTTTGCCCCATGTTCCCCTATATCTAGTCCGTAGGACATTTATAAATATAGAGAAAAAAAACATTTTTGTACTTTTTCATAAAAAAAGTGATTTTTCTACCAGTCCACTGTGACAATGGCAATTTTTTTCATTGCGAAATTTTTCCATGATCTAAAAAATAGGTTTTTCGAAAGACGAATTCTTCGAGTTGCTAGAGATCGCGGTGGGCGGCGAAAAAGTGTGTTGTATAGCGAAAAGAACGAACGCCACACGCGGATTTCTTATATTCTTCGAAGTTGCGAGGAGCCCAGTCCGACAAATCTAATAAAGGGGTTATTTTAAAAAAACCCCTGAGGGCGACGAACGTAAACGTGGTGTAGAAAGAAGAAAAAAAAAAAAAATTGAACAGAAAGTGAAAAAAAAACGTGAGGCTGAAGCACCGACGCTAAAGCAGCCATTTGGACAAATTGACCTATCCGAGCTCGATGCTTAAGGGCATTTTGTCCCATTCGCTCGACAATTATCAAATTAACTTTATATTTATGATCGAACCTAATATCCGAGCGGTGTGTCTAAAAAAAGCGAGTTGCAGGCTCTCTATCGTATATCACTTTTTTCGCTTCTCTCTGATATTGTTCCTTCATATTATAAAACTGCAACGAACATCATCATCATCACTCATCATTAGCATTTTTTTATTTATTATTTCTAATTCGTTTTGTCGTTATTTGACCGATCATATCCTTCGCAGTTATAGAACTTATGGTTTGTGTTTTTTATGAGAAGAGCAATAAAAAAAGATCGAAAGATTCGAAAAATCATTTCACATTTCTTAATTAAATTTTCCCGATGCTCATTATTGTTCACATTGAAATTTTCTTCACATTGAAATAATAAATCAATATCGTACCCGAGCGGGTAAAAATCTTATCGAAAGTTTCATTGGCTCACAGGAGAAAAAGTTATTTATAAAAAAAAATAAAAAAAATCATTTTATTATCTCTTCCCTGTATCAGAGGTTCTTTAAAAGAACGTAAATGAAAATTTCCATGAAAATGGCCGTCGATGGATTCGTAAAATCATCGGTCATCAATTTTTGCAGTTTAAATATGTGTCATTGAACAAATACGGCTTTTGCTCTACGACAAATAGAAATGTAACATTTTTTGAGTGGTGTTAAAAGTGAAGGGGCTTTTTCGATTTGATCCGCTGGTGACATTTTCAATTCTCTTTCGTTCATCTGAAAATTTCAAGTTGGAGAGATCGTTGGGGTTGTTAGAGGCGGAGGAGGTGGAGGTTCGATGGTTTCGATGCTGCGAACTGCTACAGCAAGAGAGAGAGAGAGAACGAGAGAGAGAGAGAGAGAGAGCTCACTGGAACACTCGAGGCAAATCCTTTAAAACGTCCTGCCAGTTAGCGCCGGGTAAACCGGAGGCTCCGTAAGCTCCCACGAAACTCACCTCTGACGAGCTACAGTTCTCTCTCTCTCTCTCTCCCTCTCTCACACACTCTTGCTCTCCCGGTGCACAGTTTCCTCTTCAGGAATCAGCTGAGAGGAAACCTTCGATCGCCGACCCTTTCAAACTTCATTCTCCCCTTCCCTCAGCCCTGCCTTTTTTTTTTTTATCTCTCCTTTTCTTGCTCAGCTTTTTTTCTTCATCGTAAAAATCCTCCCTCAGTAAAAACTGTCTTACACATGAAAATAGTAATGGCAACGTAACAGCAAATTGAATGAACGTTCAATCATTTACATCAAGAGTTTCTAAAGCCGATTCATTTATATGTTAAATTTGTAATGATTTCAAAAGACCTTTTCAGTGTAAAATTAGAAAATTTTGACTCTCGTGAAAATCCTGTTCAATTTTTATCGCGGAATTTCAATTCTTCGGGTCGCTACAACCTTCCTCATGAAAAAAAAGGACTCGAAACTTTGAACGTGTTTTTTTCGAAACGTCACTTCACAAAAAAGTTCAACAGTTTTCAATCGGTCCTTCTCGAATTCAAACACGTCATGAAATTGCCTAGGGGTAGATAAATTTTTTTTTTTTTTTTTTTTTTTTTTTCATATTCACAAACACATGTTTTTTCGACCGAAAAACTGTTGTAAAAAGGCGCACTATGACATTTTATTTCGAAACGACCAGCATTTCGTTAATTTTTAATAGAAAAATAAAATCCTCTCCATGTTTCTCTAGAGTTTTTCATATACTGATTAATAATTTGTTTGAATATTTTATTTCAAACAATTTTTTAAGCCATCGGGGTTTCCTCCGACTGGGCGCTATTTTTTAAGGCATTTCTCGGAGTGGTGAAAAATGACATAAAAAAAAAAAACGTCAAACGCACGTTATTAGTATGTTTATCGAATTTGATTAATTGATAAAAAATATCATGAAAATTGGACATTTTTTTGCCCGTAGACTGAGGAGGTTTTTTCAACTTATTCATCCATTTCATAATTATGTAGCGAAAAATATAAATATCCGCGTGTATTTATGAGTAAATTTTAACGGTAGAAAAATAAAATTGAAACTTCAAAAAGCATTTTTCGAAACTGGTTACATGCTGGGAGTGCAGAGAGAAAAGTGAGGGAGATTGAGGGATGAGTGAGATCGAAAGAGACAGAGGCTGCGGAACGACAACGGCACTGCGACAAATCCACGACAGCGGAACGAGACCCGCGAATTTTCCAACCGTAATCCCACTCTGGGTGCAAAGAGGAAAGGGGTTGAAAAAAAAAAAAAAACCGAGTGAAATAGCAAGGGTAGAAAAAAAAGAGAGTGGGAGAGGGCACGTAGTAACAAAAACCGGGAGGAAAGCTTTACCACACGTGAGCACACATATATTTCACATATACATACGTCTAAATAAATAAATAATAATAAAAAAACTTAAAAAAATATAAAAAATAGAAAAAAAATATAAAAATATATAAAAAATATTAAAAAACTTATCAAATTAAAAAAAAAAATCTATATATGTATTAAGTATAATCGGGTACATAAATATAGATATAAATTACAAGTATGCAGCAAGTGATTTCAAAGAAAATCATGTGGAATGAAAAGTTGAAGATTTTTCGTAAAAATACGATGACGAAGCTGGGGTGGATGGTGGAGAAAAGACGAAGGAGAGTATACGAAGGAGACTGTAAATATGTGTGGCTGATTGTGTTTGTGTAAGACTGGTTGAAGGGTGGCTTGTGAAAAAAGTTGTGAAGCACTGAGAGGCTCAGAGCAAAGAGAGAGAAAGAGAGAGAGGGAAAGAGAGGGCGTTGAAAATGAAGGGGTGTTCGAAAGATCGATTTTTGGGGAACGCAAGAGAGAGAGATAGAACGAGAGAGGGAGAGAGAGAGGACGAGGAGACCCTGAATTTCTTTGCAGAACATTTATTTCGCATCGAACGCAAGGCTGTTAATAAATAAGACTATATTTTTATGATTTCGTATATAAAAGGCCCGAAAACTCAACTATCATTTCTGGTCGGGCAGACCAGGGCGAGCTCTGCTGAAAAACAAGAATGCAAATCCTCTGCAAAGTTCTAGAAACTTGATCTACTGGGAAAAAAGAATTATTATAGGGGAACATGGGGCAAAATGGACCCGTGGAGCAAAGCGGGCATCCAAATTATTTTTATTTTTCGGCCAAAGTGGGCTCTCCCAAAAATGAAGGAAGATCAAATTCGAAGAAAATTTGAATTTCCTTTATTTTTGGGAGAGCCCACTTCGCCCCACAAATAATTTTCTCTAGACAGCCCGCTTTGCCCCAGGGGTCCATTTTGCCCCATGTTCCCTTATAATAAATGAATGAATAAAATATATTATAATATAGATATAGATATTTAGTGGCGACGCGAATGAAAGAGCGAAACTACGATTCGTCGCTGCAAAAACCGATAATTAATTCGCGGTCTCTTCTGCGGACTCTTCCAGGCTTCCGTTTTGTCCCCGAGATACTCGGGGAGAATGTGACATTTTATTTTGATAAGGTTTCTTTTTTTTTTTCGAAATTCTCCTGAAAATCCATTGGGTTTTGGATTACTTCATTAGTACCGAGATACCATAGTCACGTTTTCATCGTGCTCGACCGCATTTTTTTTTTCATTTTTTTTTCATTTTTTTTTTTTTTTTAAACGTCAAGTAACCGTGAACTTTTTCATTGAAAATAAAACACAATTACAGACGAATTTTATTTTCCAGTTCGGGAGTTTTTAAAAAATAAAACGAACAATACGTCACATGCAAATATTTGTAAAATCGTGAAATTTGTTAGAAAATAAATAAATTAATAATAACAATCATTTTCGTACTTTTTCGTTACTTAATTAGAACCTGCGAGGATTTAACGATAAAAATTATCTTATTTTTACAGTGTATGGTTTTTTTAGTCGACAAATTGATGTACGGAATTTGTTAATTCGCAGGAAATTGTAAATTTGCTTAGATTAATCATAAGTTCAGTTTCTATTTTTTTTTTTTTTCTTTTTGCAGTACAAATATGTTTCCTACGTATTATATTCTCCTTATCCGAGCTCTAGCGGTTACACATTTTGCGGTGTGATTCACGATGTGTGGGAAGAGGTGCATGAGCAGAGCTTGCTCGGATTTGGGAAGAAAAGCTCGGCTGACCGCGGACAACAGCATTGGTTATATAATACAAATATATATATATATATATAAATATAAATATAGAGATCGAAGTGAACTCGGTGCCGCTACCGATGCGGTGAATATACAGTGTGTTCAGTGGTATAACGTGATTGGAGCTTTTCATGGTAGAGAGAAATAGAAAGAGGGATAAGAGAAGAGGGAAAGAGAATTCCGATGCTCGTCCGAAAAGCTCACTCTCGCTCTTATACGTCGTAATAAACGTCGCTTGAGCCCTCTACGAGACTCAAAGCTTTTCGTGGCTGATCTTATCGATCCACCTGCTGTCCCGACTTCCTTAATCGTCCGAGTCTTTCGTTTTTCTCACTCTTTAGCTCATCCTCGTCAACGGGTATGTGTGCCTCTTCCCATAAGTATAAACGTTTATATACATTTGAATGAGTGCAAAAATAGAGAAAAAAAAAACGAGTAAGAAATATTACGAGAGATTTCGTGGGATCTAAATTTATACGTAAAACAAGAACCTCTGGGTTGTTCAAATGAATTACAATTTTAGACATTAAATAAACTTTTAGACCGTGATCCGCAAAAAAAAAAAAAAAAAAGAAAGAAATGAAAAAAATAAATAAATAAAAATAAAATAAATTTTTTTAATGGGGAACAATATTTTCGAGTCTGTCGTTGATAATAATAAGTTTCAAGATATTCGTTCATTGGTTTTGAAAATTTTTTTACCAACAATTTATTCTTCGGTTATCGCGTTAAAAGAAATTTCATCGAACGTAGAGATAAATGTTTTTGTGCAGGATACAATTTTCTCCGGAAGCTCCGGAAAAATATTCGAAAACACGATCGTCCCCGGATGTTTCAATCTGTTAGCACACACGCGACTTCCGCAAATGAGAATCGATCGATCGTTCGCCCATATATATATGCAGCTTTCGTAGGGGTTGATCCTCGTTTCGCATCTCTTGTGTCTCTCCTCGACGTTTTTTAAGCCCCGTTCCTATGCTTTTATACACTTTTTATCAGAGAGTAAAGACCGAATGCGGCTAAAACGTATACGATAGCGAAATTTTCTAGTGCTTTTTTTTTCTCACTCCTTCCACCAATGAGTTTTCGTTGCCACCGATGGGTAGAATCAGCAAAATAAATGAGGAGAGAGAGAGAGAGCGTTGTAATTTAATCGGCAAACTATTTGGGTCAGTTAGCAGGGGATTGCGAGGTGGACGAGATTAAGGGGGGAGGTCAGCATCATTTTGTGGGTCGTGCATTCTTATTATTAATATTATTATCGTTATTTAAGGGAACATGGGGCAAAATGGACCCCTGGGACAAAGCGAGCAATCCAAAAAAAATTATTTTTGAGGCAAAGCGGGCTCTCCCAAAAATGAAGGAAAGTCAGATTTTTCTTCGAATTTGATCTTCCATCATTTTTGGGAGAGCCCACTTTGCCCCAAAAATAAAAAAAATTTGGATAGCCCGTTTTGCCCCAGGGATCCATTTTGCCCCATGTTCCCCTACTAATTTAGAAGGTCGAGCTCTTAGTCTTTTGCCACGAAATGCGTACCGAGTTACAAGGATATATTGCATGATTATAGCTATATATATATAGCTATGATTCAATGATTTAATTATTGTGTCAATGAATCGGCAAGTAAAAATATTTATGGGAAAATTAGACGAAAAAATGATTAAGCGAAGGTGTCTTCAGGAGAGATATGTAGTTTGATGATAGACTCGTCGTTCCGGAGAGTTGTCATTGCGGAAAGTTAGTCACCGGAAAAGTTATTATTCGGAAGAGTTGTTCCCAGAGAGAGAGAAAGAGAGAAAGAGAGAGAAAGAGGAGATTTGTATTGTAGGATAGTTTTTCCGGGAGACCTGTTTTCTGGCAGACTTGTTCTTTGGTTGAGTTGTCACGAGAGAGGTTTGTTTTCTCGTAAAATTGTTCGCCAAAGTGTTACGTCAAAGAAAGAAAGAAAGAGAAGCCAAGAGGCAAAGAATGGTAAGTATGTCATGAAAAAGGTCATGAAAAAACAAAATATTTTGGATGTCGAGGATATTAAATAGGAGGAATAGGACGTGGGAGAGAAAAAAAACTGAATGTGTCAGAAGCGATAGAGTACGAGGGGGTGGATAGGGACCAAAAACCGGAAGTTGGATAAAATCATTGAATTTTCTTCGCTTTTTTCGTAGCCAGAAGCTCGTTTCCTTTCTATTTTTCGATTGTACTTTCTTCAGTCGTATTTCTCGACTGGAGATTGCAGTGGCAAGACGAAATTAAAAAGAAAAGAGATGGAGTGTGTCGCGTTATTTCAAAATCGTTTTCGAGTCACTAGCACGACGTAACTGTGTTTTTTAAGACGTTGCATCCCGCCCAGTTCGTCTGCCAATCGTTTTTTTTTTTTTTTTTACATCGTTTCGGTTAACCTCGCCCTGTGTACCTCGACTACCCCAGGCACTCAGCCAGTTTCCGGTGTCCTATGTAGAGTAGGCTTTGGTTTACACCGTCGTCATCTTCCTTATTGCTACGAAAATCGAATTTCTCGTGGCCGGAAGTCTCGTGAAATTGTCTCTCTTTTTCCAATATTAATTTTCTCCTCTATCCTTCCCTCTTGTACTTTAACAAAACGAGAAGAGGAGACACTGTTCATCATGTTGCGAGGTCGTCTCTTGGACCCTTTACTCTTCGTCCATTCTGTACATATGCAATGAAAAAATTGTGCCAGTAAAAGTAACTTAATAGGGGAACATGGGGCAAAATGGACCCCTGGAGCAAAGCGGACTATTCAAAATTTTTCTTTTTTGGGTCGAAGTTGGCTGTCACAAAAATAAAGAAAGTCAAATTTTTCTTCGAATTTGATTTTCCTTTATTTTTGAGAGAGCCCACTTTGCCCCAACGATAAAAAAATTCGGATTGCCCACTTTGCCCCAGGGGTCCATATTGCCCCATGTTCCCCTACAATATTAAGTTCAGAGGAAATATGGGCTACTATCTACGACCTTGGCGACCCAAGGGTCTCTCCTTATTTTACCATATTTATAACGAAACCATCGTAAATATGGTAAAATAAGTAATTCAATGTAGTCCACGACAAAGCCTCAATTTTGTAACATTCATGAATTCTCTGCTTTACATTAATAAATATTAATGAATTGTTGGACTTGATATCGAAATTTTATCGAACTTAACTTTCTTTTAATTTTTTTTTTTATCAATTTCTTTTTTTTCATTTATTGAACCATAATTAACAGAATTATAATTTGACAGTTTGTTATCACGACGCTGGCAATGGACCAAAACCCTTTACCAATTTTTTTTTCAAATTCAATTACTACAAATAGTTATCGACTTTACTGTCAGCGATGGGTGCACGATCGGGTTTAACAATCTTCAAAGTTAAGCAGCTTTGGGTCATGTCAATACATGGTTGGGTGACCGTTTAGTGATGCAACGGCTTGCGTATCACCGGCTGAATGATAAGTTTAAAAAATAATAATATTTACGTGATAATAATAATAATAATAATAATAATAATAATAATAATGAAAACGGTCATCTACTTTTTCGTAATTTGTAAACATATTTTTACGAAAATTCTCACGTTTTTTACTCTGGTCGAAATATTCTGTGCAGATGTGATTTTTTTTGACCGACTATTTTTTTGAAATATTCCAAAACTGCGAGTCAATTTTGGGTATTTCTAAAAGAATTGAAAAATTTGTTGCATTTTGCTCGAAAATTTTCAAATTTAACAGATAGCTCACAGAAATTTTTTGGATACTCTCAGAAAGAATCGCTGAGTTGTTATCAATGAAAATGAAATTGAATTTGATAAAAATAAAATGTTAGGGGAATTTGTGTTTTTATTTCGATCCTGCGGAGAACTTTTGATCGGCAATTTTTTCAACATAATGAATTTTTTTGCTGACGTATATTTAATGGATGCGTCCTCGTCCCGCGGTCTTTTTAGGCTTCGGTTTTTTCGATTGCCTAACGCCAGCTCTTTCGTTCTCTCTTTCTTTTGGTCCATGCTAGTGCACTTTACCGAAGTCTCGAGACACGATGTGTGCGACCTACATTTTCGCTCGAGCGGTCAATATTCGCAGCGTTCTACTCGGCGAATCGTCTCGTTGCCGTTTATACCGCTGTCCTCGTCGTCGGCGTCGTTGTCGACGTCGTCGTCGTCGAGGAACGTTGCACGCTCCGGACGTTAAACCGCCTTTCGTAATTAGTAGGGTAAAGCGGATGCCGGGCAAGCCGCTCTCTCGAAACCCAAGGCTCTCTACTCGCTCCTCCCTGCCACCAAGAACTCGCTCTTCTCCTCTTAGCGCTTCCTCTCTGTCTCATAGCGCGCTTTGCTAAAGAGCTTTTCGTTGGCTTGCAAAAATTACGATCTTTTATATATATATATATGTACGTGGAAAACGTTTCGAAAAGTTTGGTGCTAATTAGAAGCTTCAAACGGCAACGGAACCGTAGAAAATTACGGAATTGTGAGAATTAACGCGGAATCACAAACCACAGCATTTTCGATATAATTGCTTTTAAATTTTTGCCATTAATCCTACGAAACTTGTGTCTTATTTCTGAGCCACAAAATATTCGAGTCCATGACCCAAATTCTTGGATTAATCGAATCACAAATAATCTTCCATCTCAAACTTTTCGTGCATTTTTCGAAGCTCCAAATGGCATGTTTATAAATTTAGAAGAAAAATTAATCAAAATGATTCTTAAATTTCACAAATATCGCGATAATATTTACCCCAATTCCATACTTTGTCATGAAAAAAATAATTTTCAACGAAACTACAATGAGCAGTGAAATGGCAATTTTTTCACAAACTCAATACACACCAAAGAATTTTATAGAATTTTTTCAAAATTTTTCGTACAATAATTTTCGTTCAAAAAAATATAAAACAATTTATTTTAAATTTCGAAATTTATAGTTCAAAGGGTTGAAGCTAAAAACTTGCTTATTCTTTCGTTCGTATTCGAAAAAACTTGCTTTTTTTTTCGTTATATTTTATAGTGACTTTTTTGTTGGAAAAATATCGAAATTCAAGTTTAATGTGATTGTGAAGAAAACAAAAAAAACGGAGTCATTAATTTAGTTGAAAAAAGAGAAAATGATAGAAATTATCGGGACTTTGTATTCTTCTTTTCTTGAAGATTAAAAAACAAATACATGATCCGTAGATTCGAAATCCTTTGGCGAGTCAAGGGGGGGTGCTGCGCAAGGAGAAATCTTGGCATTTTGACCAACGTGAGATTTTCTTTGCTGTTTACATCTCTATATATCCTCTCGTCTTGCTCATTTCACCGGAAGCCTGTCTCGATGGTACAAGTTCTCTCGTTTCTTCGGAAAAATCTCTACTTCAATCGAGTTTTCTTTCGAATCTATATACACATACGTTCGCACGTAAATGTAAGAATAGTATGTGTTCCAGGGGCTGGAGGGTACGAAGAGATACGAGAGAAAGAGTGATAGAAAGTAAAAAAAGGAAAAAAACTTATTCCAAAGCCTCATCTGCCCTCTTTCAACGTTTTCCATTGCATCTCGCCCTCCCGAAATTGGATCCCGAGAAAATTTGAATCTCTGCAAAATTGTCGAGTCTGTTACTCTGCTGACATATCAAAACGTCTATATTTTATACACATGCAAATATATCTCGTCATTGTACATATCCACGTAGAAATATACGTCGAGAGTACATATCGTATTTTACGCGCGACAGATATAAATCTCTCTTACATAAAAGAGAAAGTTGTTTATCACTATCCTTGCCGTTGACCTCTTGCGTCCTTAGTTTTTATGAAATAAAACCAAAAAAACTAAAAGTTCTTTCCTATTTTTTAATTTAAATCCATTTATCCCGAAAATCCGTTGATTCATTCACGCACTGAAGCAACTTGGAGCTTAGCTTACGCAGATTTACTGTATAATTATCGAAAATAAAAAAATAAAATAAAACGTTGTTGTTCATAGAGATTTGACCCTACGAAACCGCGGTCAAATCACGCTGTCGATTCACAGAGTAATAATTTTTATCGATTTTCACATTTCAATGTCGAAACTTCGACATTGCTGAAAAAACAAGAAAATTGTATTTTTTTTTCTCGCAATATGAGGGCGTGAAGTACTCGAGCTGCAATAATCGTTCAAATACTTTGAGCTACACACACGCACACAGATAGGGAAACATGGGGCAAAATGGACCCCTGGGGCAAAATGGACTACCCAAAATTTGTTATTTTTGGGACAGCCCAATTTGTCCCATAAATATAAAAATTTGGATAGCCTCCTTTGCCCCAGGGACCCATTTTGCCCCATGTTCCTATATATATATATATTTAAATACATATAGAAAAGCGATGTGTACGAGAGGAGATCTCGTTGAGTGGCGGAGAGCGAAATGGAAACTCGACGTTAGTAAGCCGGAAGGCGAAGAGGTGGAATTTTGTGAAAAGCACATGGTATCGCGTAGCAGAGAGTGTCGACGACAGAATGTTAAGAGCAAAACAGCATCTGAGGGGATTTCCTTCCGCATTTATGATAAACAAGTAAAAGATATTTGCGCTGACTGGTTCGACGCGTTCGCGATATACACTTTTCTTTAGTATGAAGTCTCGGTGAGTGGAAATCCGGGGAATTTGTAGTTCGATCCTTTGTGTCCCGAGAGCGCAAAACTTGCGGTTGAGAAAAAAATGATAAATATTAATGTGCTTCGCTCTTGTCGCAGACGCGTGCTCTTAGACTTTTCTTATCGTTTACTCGATGCAATTCAACGCAACCACGCACGCTCCTTATACCCACACACCATATGGCCGCGGCATGTTAAATCCACGTCGGTTTCACGTCGAAAGATTAATCTTACGGGGCTTCTGGTTCTCCGCTACAACTGCTATGACTAAGTATATCGAACATGATCATTTCATCCGTATATATAGAGAAACATGGGGCAAAATGGGTCCCTGGGGTAAAACGGGCAATCCAAAAATTTTCATTTTTCATTTTCTAAAATATTTAGAAATTGAATTAAGATGAAAATATGCCACTATTTGTTTTTTTTCGATATAGATTGTTTTTATTTTTATTTTTATTTTTATTTTCAAAATTGAAAGCATCATATGAACGTTGAAAGAAAATAGTTCAGCGAAATTCTCAAGAATAATTATACAAAAATTCAAAAATCTTGGAATCACGAATCCTTGTAAACTACATTAAATTTACATGTTTGGAAATCGAACTGGGTGTTGTTTATTCGCTAGGAATGGCCTGTATCTACAATATTCACAGAGTCTGCTTTATCGAGTAGCTTGCATTTATTTCCAACAACCTCGATGTGTAACATGTTCTTGTACTGTCGAGTAATATCCGTATGTGCGACTATAAAAGTTGAAGAAGAAAATGTATCGAGGTGTGGATATATGTGGCCGAGAATAAATCGAAGATTCCGTATATGTATTATCCTGACGAACTGAAAACCGGAAGCTTATCTTTTTCGAGCTTCTGGTCGTCGGTTTGGTTCAGCAATAACGCGCTATAAATATAGTAAATCACTGATAAAATTTCGAACGAGTTATAAATAAAAAGATAATGTTAAACCCTTAAAGTTTCCTTACGACGAAGATAGGGTAACATGGGGTAAAATGGACCCCCGGGGTAAAGCGGGCAATCCAAATTTGTTTATTTTTGGGGCAAAATGGGTTCTCTCAAGAATGAAGGAAAGTCAAATTTTTCTTCGAATTTGATCTTCCTTCATTTTCGGGAAAGCCCACTTAGCCCCAGGGGTCCATTTTGCCCCAGGGGTCCATTTTGACCCATGTTCCCCTAATTCTTGCGTTTTTTTGTTAAATACATGCGTTAATATAAATAAACGTATATAAATGATAAGACAAATTCGTTGTATAGCGAGAGACGTATCTTTGATTTATTCCAATGTATTGCATTGGCATTTAAGAAAAATTGATGAAAAATGATAGGGGTGGAAAATGGTTTGGTTAGAGAGGGAGAATAAGATAAGATGAGGTCGATCTCGAGGTGACCTTAAAGACGGAAGGTCGTGGCTTACTCTTGCTAGCAGTATATGTACGAGGAGCTGAGAAACTAGAGGCCGAGGATCAAGCCGTGCCAGAACCGATTGGCACGCTTACCGATTTATCGTTATCCGATAAACCTCCACCTCTCCCTTATATCCCAAAATTATGGAGTCACTTTCTTGGGATAGGACACGTACGGACTCTGTAGTGAGGGTAAAACGAGACTAGGAAGATGGAAAATGTGAATCAAAAACGTAACTGGATATCGAAAGTGTTGGCCAACGATAGTTTTTCCAGTCATTGATAGTCAAATATGTAAAAGACGTGACAAGTTTTCTCAAACTGTTACTTATTCTTGAAATATCAATCAGGAAGCAATAGAATTTGAAAAATAATAAAAATCCTTCGAAATTCTAATCGAATGATAAAAATAACTATTTAGGCCTCGTTGCATATTTGTTTTATGTCAAAAGTAATTAAAAACCAAATTTTATGCATTTTTATTCGATTTTTCATCACAGCTAATTCAGAAAATCAACAAAAATGGTTATTTATTAGAAAATTTAGCTGAACGAGAACGATCTTACGAAATATCTATTCCATTAAGCACTGTTTCATTCAAGGACTCTTTTGAGATGAGCTTTCGAACGCACTCAACAATTTTTATTAAATGCTTGATGAATAAACCGACTTTCAGTAAAACCTTTCCTGAGGCATCCATTTCGATATGAGGATCTCGAGCAAATAATGAGTCGAACATCAATCGTTGGGTCTTTTGCTATTTAACCTCTCAAAAGTAACTCACCAGGACAAGAGATTTGTCTACCTATATATAGAAGCTTAAAGCTCGCGCTCGTTGGAGCTTCCTTTTAATGTTCTCCAGAGTTATAACGAGGGCAAATTTCTCTCACACTCATAACACTTTTTGACCCAGGCGTATCAGCTTTTCTCGAGGGATATGGAGCTTTCTCTCTTCTTCTATATAGCTCTTGGCACGTTTGCCAGCTCCCAAAATCTCTCGCTATGCGTCTAAATATTTGAATCAATTGGACTGGCATCTAACGTCCATAAAAATTTTATTTCATCACTTTTATTAGATTTTGACATAATTTTTGTCGTTCGTAGAACTGTGAAAATTAGTTTTCAATGGTAAATATGCACAAAAAGGATCACAATCATTTTGAAACTTGCTGAGAATTGAAAAACCTGCTTCATTTGTTCAATATAGGGGAACATGGGGCAAAATGGGGCAAAATGGACCCCTGGGGCAAAGCGGACAATCCAAATAAAATTATTTTTGGCAGAGATTTTGAAGAAAATTTGACTTTCCTTCACTTTTGGGAGAGACCACTTCGCCCCAAAAT
Source organism: Campoletis raptor (assembly GCA_948107755.1). Lineage (NCBI taxonomy): Eukaryota > Metazoa > Arthropoda > Insecta > Hymenoptera > Ichneumonidae > Campoletis > Campoletis raptor. Next base: position 15,810,076 of record OX403629.1, on the reverse strand, counting down.
CAATTTTCTTTAGATAGCCCGCTTTGCCCCAGGGGTCCATTTTGCCCCATGTTCCCCCTATATATATTTACATATTGTTCATAATACTGTTACGTATACATAGTGATTCCCTGGCATTCGCGATGAATGAGAAGGTTGGCAAGACACGAATTCAAGAGTATAGATGAGAATCTCGCGTGCCTGCGTTCCATAGAACATACAATTACCCCTTCCCTTTATACCTTATTCTCGACACCAACTCGCAGCTCACCAGCTGTCGCGGTAAACTTAACCCTTACAAGTTTGTGGGACAATCCGTTTATGCATATTACAGTGATATAGGTGACACTAGATGCACCTACTCCTCATCCTAGTGTGGTTCATACGACTTCGTCGTGTCTCATAAAATATAATGACGTTACGCGAACAAAGTTCAAGATTACGTGTCGACCCACACGTTCGATCTTTCCGAAAGAATAAATGAGGCTCCGACGCATATTCCTTCACTTTGTACATAACTATTAACCTTAAATCCATTATCTTTCAAATAATCAGCTTTTACACTTTAGAGGTTAAAGTGCTGCTTTCACACGTGAGTCAAAAAAGCAGATTATTTTTGCCAATTTATTTATAGTAACGAGGGGTCGATGGGACCATTTTTATCGCGTCACTATTCATCGGATGATTGTTTTGGGAAGATACAATTTTTTTTTTCAATTCGAAGTTTCTGCCCTTTTTAAATCTGCGCCATTAGTGAAATGACTTTTCGATATAACGAAGGTTCGAAAATAATAATTGAATATTATCGACTGAACAGAACTCGTTATCTAATATTTATTTCATTATTTACTATGTCATTGGAAATAACTAATTACTGTGATTTAGTCGTTGGTTTGAATTTGAAAAAATTTTGTTGACGTTCGTGATAATTACTTACGTTTTTGTTCAATTGAGATTTTCTCTTATAATCTATAATTGCAACGTTGATAACGAATTAACAAAAAAGTTACAGTGTATCGAGTCCAATCGATTTAATCGAACAGTACGTTTTTATTTCTTGCTCGTTCGTACATAATAGTTTTAACACTGTTTTGACATCTAAAAGCGTTAAATCAATTAACTCGAGTCCAACAAACTCGTAACACAACTCGAATGATATAAGTCTCTTTGACTTTCTCTCTTTTGCTCTGCCAAAGAGAATATATCCATGCTTCGAATATACATTAAAACGAGTACGGTATGACAGCTGGTCGAAGTTTACAGGAAAATAGTCTCTCGCGTATCGCGATCAACGAACCGCGTCAACCAAATAATCCGCAATTCGAACTGCATTATTTTTAATGACTCGAAATTTCTCCAACGCTTGCCTTCAACGTAAACGTGCTTTATAGCTCTAGAGTTGGGTAAACAAACTTCCTGCTCATGGGACTCTAAACGAGAGTCTCCTGAGTTTAGACTTTTGTACCAAGAGCATGTCTTCTTTTGAAAAGAGACCACCCGTGATACAAACATGAGTCACGAAATAATCTGCTTACCGAGAAATTTTTCTCGATCCGAGTACAAATGCGTAAAAAAAAAAAAAAAATCCATGAGAATAGAATCTTCGATTCGATGTATCTTGCGAGAGAAAAAAAATGCTAAGAATTTCTCGAATGAGAATTCGATCGCGAATGAAAATTTATCCATGGGGAGCTGAGTTATGAAAAAAAGGAAAAAAAGAAAAAAAAAAGTATATCTTTCGAGTGGACGTTGACCCAATTTTTGAACGAATGAAAAACCAAACTCATTGGGAGGGAAAAGAAAGCATTAGGATGAATAAAATAATCGTTAACTAAGAAAATCTTCCATTTTCTTATAATTTAGAGATTTTTTAACGCAAACTCTCCCCTTTCATCGACCCCATGACCTGTTAGCTGTACACGTGTATATCTTAATCGTAGCCATAATGGGATGGGATGAAAGGAAAATGAAAAAGCACAGTCGAGCGAAATGTAAATAGGGAAGAGAAGTAAAAGTTCGAGGCTAGATACTGTTTTGAGGGAAACCGTGAATGACAGAAAGAGAGAAGACGAAAAAGCAAGGAAAGTGAGGAACACAAGGGTTGTATGCGGGAGTAGTACGCCGTGCGACACAGAGAGTGCGAGAGGACGACCGCGGCCGCGGCTGACTCCAGGCTCTCTACGTGTAAGTGTATGTGTGTGTGGGTGGGTCGATCGGTATCTAGGTCGCGGGTTTTGGCAGTAGTTATATAGTTTGAGAGGTATGCACGAGAACGAGAGCGAGAGAGAGAGAGAGAGAGAGAGAGAGAAAACAAAACCCATCTACCAACCCCCTTTCGAGTCAAACCAGTTACCAACCCACTTTTAAGTAGGATTATAATCAAAATTACTGAATCCAATGAGAGCTCAGAGACGCCATAATTATGAAAGAACAACAAATTAAAATGTATATCATTGATTCGTGAAACTGCCATATTAGTAGTTTTTGATTATTTCTTCATTCGAACGAATCTGTTGGTTGCATGCTGAATAAAAAGAATCTAATGACCTTTTTTTTTAAACAGTAGTTTATTTTCATTGAGACGATCGAACGGATGCACTAAAAGGCCCATGCCAGAATCGTTTTGAATGTTTGGTAAGCGATTGACTGAAGTGATCCTTTTTGTTTTTTTGGCACGATACAATTTGACGCTTTTTCTGTGAGCTAAATGCAATTTTCTTGAATGACGCATGAATCATATTGCCCTGATGCTTGTCTTCGTTTTTTTCCTCATGGTCACCACGGAAAGACGTGTTTCTTGTCTGCATAGAGACGACTGAGTGCATTTAGAAACCTCCGAAGCTTTTTTGCCTCCTCTCTCTCTCTCTCTTATCTCTATATGTCTTGCTGTCTTGGGGAGACTCCAGAATCGTAAAGATAGCAATAAGAGCTGATGGAGAAGCTCGACTAATTCGCGTCAACCTTTCTGACATTGTGAAGAAATAGCTAGTCCATTGGGTTCGCTTAATCGTTTTTCCTTCTCTGCTTTTTCTCTACTCGCTTGCTGCTGACAATAATAATACATCAAACGCTACCACAACATCATGCAACATTCTCCTCAAGCCCGAAAATACTATACGAGAATTTGCATTTATGAAGGAATTTCTCTACGAGACTCTATGGACTTTGGTAACTGTCCAGATTTCGTATGCTGGTCACTCGCTCTGACATATTTCTCCGAGCGAGACACACTCCTCGACTATTCTTAGGTCTGTACAACAGATGTTTGTTTCTAACATCACGCTTTCTACAATAATCCTCTCAATTGGTGACATTGTGTCATGACTCAGCCTCTGCATTCATTATTTTCGATTTATGGGGCCATTACGAAACATCACTTATTTCCTTATTCGTAAAAATAAATTAAACCCTGTCATTTCATCATGTCAGACTGTGTCGTACTTGTATTTGACAACAACAAAAATTCAACATTCTTCATATGAAAGCATTTACATTTTTGGACCATGTATTTTATGACTGCCCCTATTAAATTGATAACAACTCGTTCTTTCATTCGTCAGCTATGTTTAGAGACGAATATACCTTCTTACGTGTTAATCAATCGTTCACTTAGTAATTTGCGTCTATATAGGGGAACGTGGGGCAAAGTGGACCCTTGGGGCAAAGCGGACAATCCAAAAAATTTTATCTTTGGGGCAAAGTGAGCTCTCCCAAAAATGAAGGAAAGTGAAATTTTTCTTCGAATTTGATCTTCCTTCATTTTTGGGAGAGCTCACTTTGCCCCAAAGATAAAATTTTTTGGATTGTCCGCTTTGCCCCAGGGGTCCACTTTGCCCCACGTTCCTCTATTGCTTTTTAGTAAAAAGGGTTCAACACTGGTTAATTGACTTTGAACCAGTTTTGTTGTTTCACTTGGACGACCATCAAGGACATTATATGTTTAATGATAGTGAGGAGAAACGGTTGAATGTACGCGACAATCAATTCAAAGGGACAACTTGGACGCAAGTTTCTCTTGTAACACTCGAGATACAAGTCCATTGATGTTTAACGATCATTTATACGGTGGCACGTATCAGGTATACAGATTGTGGACACGGTAGAAACATGAACTGCGACATATATATTGAGGTGTATCTACGAGGTGAGCTCAGTAAGTATAGACAAGCTGATGATGCCGCTCTCTGGGTATATCCACCCGATAAGACTTAGCCTTGTTAGTGGAGAAGGGCCAGCAGACGAGATTAGCTCATCCCCACCTTAATCCTTCTCTCTCTCCAATTAAAATATTCTGCTGCTCCTTTCCACAGTAAGACACACTTTCGTACGATCGAAAATTATTTTTCATTCGCTTCAATTCACTTCCTCATTACTTTCTTTCCAAAATTCATTGCACTCGATAGAGTCTTTTATTTTTATGTTTATTACTAATTAATCTTTAGGAGAAATCTCATGGGAAGTGAAAAAAGGTTATGCCTCGTTATTTTATGTCGTTACGAATTTTTTCCAAGAGCTTCGTCATTTCATATCTACGAATCGACTAAGCTCTCTCGTTCTTGAGCTCGCTCGAAATTTTTTTTTTTTTTTTCAAGATTTTTCTCATTCCCATTTTTTTTCTGGACTCTGTTCTTCTGACCGATTTTTATTTTTGTACATTTTGGTGACATTTTTTCAATGCCCAACTAATTTTTGCTTTTTTTTTTTTGAATACTCCATCCTCAAGCGACAATAAAATACTTTGCCTTTCCATTTCTTTTTTTGTAAAGTAATTTTTTTTTTTTTTTTTATGCGCAAATTGATCATTTACTTGTGAACTCTATTTTCTGACCGGACACTCACGATGGGCATTGTTGCTTCTTTTTTTCTTGGGATATCGATAATACATGTAGAGTTTTTCATTTCTATTTGTCATTTGGAGTAAAGTAATTTTATACAAAAAATCTTGTTTTTCCTTTTTTGTTTTTCTGTGACATATAGAAATTCCACATAATTTTTATCTCTTCTACTCGAAAAACTTTGAATGCTTTTATTTAAATGTTACTTTTCGTAACTCTCTCGAATTCATCGTCTCAAGAAGAAGTTCTTACAACGATTAAATAATTATTGGAGTTGGAAGAACGATAGAGAGAGGTAGAAACGAAGAAAAAAATAAAAAATGAGAATACGAAAGTTGAGTTTTGCGCGTGCGAGACAACACTAATTTTGTCAAGTTTTCCTACCCTCCACGTTTTCTCCCTCATCGTAGCACAAGCCTTGAGCGAACAAAGTTCTGCGAGTTCCTTAAGAAAAAGTTGTGGAAGACTTCTAGGACTAGGGAAAGGGTTGGAAAGCGATAGTTGAGGAGAAGTTAAGGCAAGGTGCACACCGCGGTGACGAGAGAAACGAGTTGCAAAAAGAAACGGGTCGGGGAAAAAAGGAGCGAGAACAGAGTTCCTTATCGTTAGTGAAACGTTGAGAGGTCCCTTCGACTCCTTAAATTGGACGATCTTCTCAGTTCCGTTCTATCTTCCCTTCTTTCTCACTCTCCTTTTATCGTCTCTATCATTTAAACTATTTCTTTTTCTGTTCTTTTCCATTGCCCAGTTTCTTGGCATGGCTTTCTCTTATTTTATTTTCTCTATCTCGCGTCTAAGAATTTTGTCTCTCGCCCATTTCCTCTGGGTTTGAAGTTCATTTTTCACGATTCTTCCATTTTTTTCCTCCCCTTCTCGAAGCGTTTCTTTCAAAAAATTCATGTTTTTCTACCACCTCTCGCGAGCTTCAACTTTATACAAATTCTGCGGTTCGTTCCCTTCTTCTTGCCAAGAGTCTGCGTTTTGCATTTCTTCTCAATCTTTAGTTATTTATTTGTTCATTATTATTATTTGTATTATTTCTCAAAACATGTTAATTGCGTTGTAAAGTATTCCAAAACGAAATATTTCTAGAAATATTAAATCCTTTTCAATTGAATTTATTTGCTCTTCTCGCTTTTAATTCTTCATTGTCTTAAAAAATGTCATCCTTACACTCTTCCTTCGAAATATTATTTTCTTTTATGGTCGAGATATTTCCTCTTCTTTTCCATCTAGTCTATCAATGATTTTTTTCTCTCTGTCTATCGTATTATCGCTCTTTCTCCGCTTCTATTGAATCTTGCGACCATAGAGCACATTGCCCTTTCGTAGGATGGGAGGGAAGGAGAAAGAGAGAGAGAGGGAGAGAGAGTCTGAGGGATAGTGTATTACAGTAAGCCTTGGTTTCGAAGAGACCGGCGCACCGTGGGGTCGATATCCAAGCACTTTGGAGAGCAGTTGCTGCATCTCGAGAGCACAGGCGGAGGCTTTGCCGCACCAGCAATGCAGTCTGCTGCAGGTTCACGCCGCGCTTATCTATCATGTACCGGTCCCGCTCGTTTCAAACAATATAAACTGGTCGTGTGCGCCTGATGCACCAGTGCAACCAAGAGAAGCGGAAGAAGCAGTCTCCACCTCATCTCTATACCGTATAATCAAATTTTCATTGATGTTTATTGCAGCCTTATTTCATTTTAATACCACGGTCTCATTTATTCCTTGTATCATTTTTTTTTCGTTCCAATTTCAACATTTAATAAAAACAAATCATTGATACCTGCTAATGAGCATTATCTACAATTTATTAATTCGTATTTATTGCCATTAAAAACTTCATTTAATCGATCGCCTATCATGCAGTTATCGAAGTTCCAGAGAGCGTTTTAGCCAACAGGTTATTCGTTCTTCGATCTTTTGCTCATTTCTTCAAACAGTAGACCCAAGTTTTCAATTTTCTCAATTGAATGGTTATTACCCTGAAATAAAAGGTCCGTATCATTTTTTCTCAAAATATATTTTTCTTTGCCACTTTGCATACGGATGTTCCTTTATGCCAAACAATAATAACTCGTTCGTTTATTTTTCCTGGACGTAGACCTTTTGCAGAAGAGTTCATATATGGACAACCATACTTGAGGTTCAATACATTTTGAGACAAGAGGTTAGGGACCTTACGGCCAGACTGTCTACTGCTATTTTTTTTTCTTTTTCAATATTTCTCTACGGTGTACTCATCTCTTTGCTGAAAGTATAAACGCTGAGAGAGTCCCCAGGCAGAGTCTTCTTTTGCCATTTGTGACTTTAAGAACCCACAGTGGCTGTCGTCAAGATCGTACAGTTGTGCTTTTTTTTTTTTTTTTTTTTTCAACTTCGTGACCGTTCCTATATGCACAAACACGTGTATATGCGACAACTTCGAAATGGCCAAGACGGGTGAACACCCCCGTTCGTTCTCGAGACACTTTGCGGCGACGAGATGCATAATTATTACGAGCCAACGTCAGGCCCGTACTCTCGACACTCTCACTGTTTTCTTCTATGTATTCTCTTTCTCTCTCTCACTCTCTCTCTTCGTCTCTCTTTCACTTGCTTTCTCAGTCTAGGCTCACTACTGAAAGAGTTGAAAGGACGCGAAGGTAATTTAACGCGTATATACGACCCACCCCACAAGGCATCTTTTATTCTCGTTCAGAGTACGCTTCTCATTCCCTACCCCGGGCTTCTCAGTCCTCGCTGCTGTGATAAAAAGTGCAAAGCGGATATAGGAGCCTTTGAGTTTTCCCGAGAAAAGGAATAAAGGGGATGGAGAAAAAAGAAGAAAATATAAGAGGAAAAAAAGGGAAAAGAATTTAATCGTGAGATCCGAATGAAATTTTATCGCTTCAGTCTCCGTCAACGCCTGCAGCACTTTTTTTTTCTTTTTCTTTAAATATATAAACAACATATATACATTTTTATGTTGAACGTTCCGCACGTATGACGTCAATTCAAGTTTTATCATTTTTTTTTCATCGTCCAGGAATGATCAATCGTTATACCCGATGCCTCATTCTCAGATTTGATTCTTGTCTATATGAAAAAAATTAATAGGGGAACATGGGGCAAAATGGACCCCTGGGGCAAAGCAGACTATTCAAAAATTTTCATTTTTGGGTCGAAGTGGGCTCTCCCAAAAATGAAGGAAAGTCAAATTTTTCTTCGAATTTGATCTTCCTTTGATTTTGGGAGAGCCCACTTTGTCCCAACGATAAAAAAATTCGGATTGCCAGCTTTGCCCCAGGGGTCCATATTGCCCCATGTTCCCCTAAATAAAAAATTGCCACTCCTCTCAATCGTCATTGGATGATTTATCGCTAACATGTCACCCCGATACTTCTCCTATGCCTCAAGAAACCCCTCGTGCGTTACTTGACGCGTATCCTCTCGAACAAAACCGGAATATCTTAACGAGATTGCAATCGTCTGCTTCTAGATCGATTGAAAAGTTGTTGAAATCTTGATCGAAAGTCTTCCCATCGCTGTCGAAACGCACACTGATGTCTTGTTATCCAATTTGTTTTTGGCAGATTAACGCCCCATCAATTTTCAAAGATGCCATTAACTTTTTCCTTTTACTCGCGTCTACTTTTTTGACAGATGACAGAACAAGTCGGTCTAGCACTAGATGAATGCATGGAAATTCATATGATTTTCATTCAATGGATCAAAGATAAGGGCAATGATGATTTTTCCCCAATTTTCACGTCATTGATTCTCCTTCATTTTCATCTGTCACCATTGCATAATTCTACATTCACACAAATTCAATAATTCTTTTTCAGAAAATGATATAGTTGACAAGTAAGAATCTTATAAAGTAGGGAAATATGAGGTGTACAAATTTACGTGGATATTTAGGTCAAAAATGTGTTTTTAGGTCAATTGGATTCTGTATAATGATAAGATAAAAACTACTCACGTAATATTTGTGCTGCAGAGACATAGCTTTTTTCCTCCCAACGACACGTAGTTCTTGCTAAGAACCCGATAATTATATCTTCTCTGCTGACGATGATGTTTAGTCACAAAAATAAGCTCGTTCCTCGCATTCCAAGTTGGATCAAGCATCAGCTTTCTTTTTTTGTTTTTATCCTTAATTGTTAGCTTACAATAACTATTTACTGTCGTTTGAGTTAACCTCAAATTTTATATGATTCAGGGCATTGTTAAGCTCCATTGAATTGGTTTAATTATAAATTCATTGGTGTTGTAGTGTTTTGGGTGAATTTGAAAGAGCAGAACGAGAAGTTGTCGCTGGCATATAACTTCCTGCTGTTGGTGTTTCCGTTGCTCGAGACATTGGGATTTGTCTCTTTCATCGGGATTCATTCCCGGGCTGTGTGAGGCACGTATTATGTTCTCTTCGACGTATTTGTTCAACGCCAGTTCTGGATTGAGAATGAATGGAAGAAAATGTACATGTTGCTGATAATTAATATTGCAACGGGACTTCATTGTTAACAGGTAGTTCATCATTTTCAAGCTTTAGAGGTCTTATTGTATAGCGTTGGTAAATTTATGGATAAAGCCAGAGACAAATGTAGAGAGACGAGGCTGGAGACTTCTGGGTCGCGAGTTCGCGACTGTGTTTTATCACAACGTGTGTTTTTCCCTCTTTCATCATATTTTCTTCTCGTACCACACGCGCCCACCTTTCATATAAATGCTAATGCATTCTCCGACCATAATTTTGATAAGAAACACCAGAAAAGCCAAGAGAGAGTGTGACAGAGAATAGGAGAGTAGAGAACGAAGCGAAGGCTTGCAACGTAGACCAACATTTGTAACCGCGACAGTCATGACAACCTGTGTCTACCTTATTCCATACACATAGTGCTTGTAAGCTTTGGAATTGCGGTTTGTCAAACGTGAAAGCAAGAGAGAAAGAGAGAGAGAGAGGGAGAGTAAGAGAATTCAGCAGATTATCAGACAATCGCGTTATGGTCTCGTGTACCTTTCATGCTGAAGACGATTATCGTATAATCATCAATGTAAGTGTGTCTGGTCGCGTGTAGTTACTTAACGGGTTAAATACTAGGAAACTATAATGACGACCCTGTTAATAACAATGTTCAAATGATGCCAGACATTATTCCAATCACTCTTTTCCGTCAATTTATCTCTTGAATTCATTCATTTTGCCTTATCGCTGCTCCCGTTTGATTACTATTGAATGAATATTTGAAGGATCCTTTTGCAAAAATGTGTTCGATGATTCGTCGTAGATTTAGATCCAAATGTGTCGAAGTAAAATATCAATCCTGGAATATCTAGGGATTTGAAACAACGAATTAATCTCATGAATTCATCTGTTCCAATTTCGAAGTTTCACTGATAGAGAGTCCTTGGTGAAGTTTCGAGCAATTAGAATAACCAGGGGCCTTGATAACGAAAATCTTCCGGTTAAGATTCTGGTGGCTAATGGAGAATGGAGGGGTGTGCGCCATCGCATGCCTCCAGCCACTAATATTCTATGGTTCTCTATAAATATATACATGTATTGAGTGTATAAACTGCATTGTGTGACGGTAGAGGGACTCCTCGATGCAGCAAGCTATAGTTTCCGGTGTCCAGCTATTGTTCTTGGACTTCTCCGGTGGGCGATACCACGTCCAGGCAGATAGACAGACCCTATCATTGTATATATAAACTATATATCATTTATATATATGTATACAGATACATGCTGAAGCAAGCTGCCAATATCGTTTACGAATACAAACTCATGTAAGTGTCGATTGCTGGGAGTAGAAAGGGCGGGTTTGAGTTCCATCTAAGTATAGAGAATGAAGTTTCATACGCCTTTTTATCTTTATCGATTAATCTATATCGACAAATGTGTGTATATATATATATATATATGAAAAAATCGCATTCTCGCAATATATATGGGTCTCCAGCGTCTCACTCTCCACTGTCTACGCGGAGGAGCAAGTCGCTGCGGTGGACAGCCGGCGATAACTCACGCGCATCCCACGTGCTCCTGAACCTCTTTCCCTCTCCATTCTCTCTCTCTCCCTCTCTCTCTCTCTTGCTCTCTATTTCCCTTGATTTTTTTTTGCGAATTTAATTTATCGAAATACATTCCCTCGCTGTCTTTCACGATCGTGCCCACCGAGAGTGCTTTTTCCTTTTCGAGTCTCGCTAACCGGAAAGATACCGAGCTGCTCTCGTTTCTCTCCTTCTTTTTCTCTTCCTTTCATTCCCTCAGTCTGAAATCAAGGCGACGATGAAAGCCTCGATCTCTACATGTGCCTTTTCTATATCTTTGTTTCGCTCCGTAACCTCTATAATGTATCAGGATTTAATTTATATTCCGAGGAGCTTGCGTAGAAGAGATTGAAAGGATCTTTTTCGTATTTTTATTTTCTTTTTGTGTTTCTCTCTGAGGATTAACATTTTTATATTTTTCCGAGGATTATAGTCAAAGCATTGGTGAATCGTCGATCACCTGCACTATTTTTCCTACTCTTTTTCTTATTTTATATCGTTCAGCCTGCATAAAATCATTTTATCTCCTTGAAATTTACATCGCGAATGTGTACTTCGCGTTTGGAGGGTAAATTGTGACAGTGAAGCGAATCGCAGTTGAATATAATCCTGTGGAGCTTGCAGCATTGCCACGTTTACACTGGAACACAAACTCGCCTATCGCATTGATGGGACATATAAACATATACGTGTAGGGGAACATGGGGCAAAATGGACCCCCGGGGCAAAGCGGGCAATCCAAAAAAAATTATTTTTGGGGCAACGTGAGCTCTCCCAAAAATGAAAGAAAGTCAAATTTTTCTTCGATTTTGACCTTCCTTCATCTTTGGAAGAGCCTACTTTGCCCCGATGATAAAAAATTTTGAATTGCCCGCTTTGCCCCAGGGGTCCATTTTGCCCCATTTTACCCTACACATATAGACATAACGATGTGGTATTTATATGACAAACTTTCAAACGTTCCAGTTGATGTCCACGTGTCCAATGAAAGGGTGAGAGTGAGAGAGACGATCGATTCGATGCGGTAGGTAATAACCCTTTCCTTCTCAACCCCCCTCTCCTTACGATCCTACCTCTCCTTACGATCCTATACGCAAGCCTCAGAGGTTTACTTTTCTCTTCTGCAAAGCAAATGTCCTCCATTCCTCCCTCCCTCCCTCCCTCTCTCGCTCTCTTCTTTTTTTTCTCTTTCTCTGCTCCGTACAAATGAATTATTAGCCACGCACCTTTTACGCTTCCAGCTCGTCAATTTAACTGCATCAAATTCTGTTGCGCCCTAATCAAAATATACCACGGTCATATGTCACTCCTCTTAGCTGCGTCAGCTTTATCACACTTTTGGCATGTTGAATTTACGTTAGAACAGAAAATAAACGTGTTTTAACAGTTGTTCATTTGGTACTGCTTGAGAAACTTGAGCTAAGCATTAAACGTGCTAAAAATGTCTTTTGCATTTGGAATTGTAGGTCTTTAATAAAAAGTTATTGGCACTGGGCCCACGACGCTATTGGAGTTCGAAATGGTTGAGATGTAATGGTCTGTCATCAAGTAACACAAATACTGTGAGAAGTACAGCATCGAAATACATGAAGTTTACGTACAGTTTAATTAAATGGATCGAGTATGCGTTTCGAAGTATTTTTCTCATTTGAAAAATGATTGAATTTACGAATAAATAAAAGCATTTCAATTGTGATGGACGTCAAAAAGTTATGAAGTATAGAAATATTTATCGATTGCTGATGCGGAAATCTGTCTGTTTAAATAAAAATATAGGGGAAAATGGGGCAAAATGGACCCCTGGGGCAAAGCGGGCTATCAAAAAAAAATATATTTTTGAGGCGAAGTGGGCTCTTCTAAAAATGAAGGAAAGTCAAATTTTCTTCGAATTTGATTTTCCTTAAATAAATCCTTAAAAATAATTTGAATAGCCCGCTTTGCCCCACGGGTCCATTTTGCCCCATATTCCCCTACAATTGGTGTTGAAAAAAGATATCGAAATGAATTTGCTTTTGGACGAAACTGGGTAGAAATTAAAGTCTCTGTGATAAAAATTAAATCTTCAAAATCCATATTCCTAGTGGATAACCACTGATCGATGAGTTAGACATCGACTTAATTACGCTGCCCATATTGTGATGCGCATACAAAACCACTCGCGTACACACAAATACGCGGTAAAGTTAAGCGATTTTCTCATTACGAGAGCGACAAAACACCCCGGGGAAATAACCGTTAGTCCGCGCGTGAGAAATTCCCAGTGAAGTTGGTACGAGCTTTTCCACAAACTACTACGAACCTCCCCCTCATATTCTCGGCTTTAATAATCCGCAAGAGATATTGCTTCTAATTATCGAGAGTTCGCACGCCTCGTTTAATTATTATCGTTCGCAGGCGCAACTCCGTTTCCTATTTCAGCCTCATCCCGATCATACGTACGGTTTTCATTGTATGTGAATGGTGACAAAAATTGTCCGATATTGAATGAAAAAAATGTTGAACTCAAGGGTTAACTTCGTAGTTGCCCGTATCGCTCGTTATTTTTTCCACAAAAAGCTGAATGTGGTGAAAAAAAAAAGAAAAAAGAAATCTTTAAAAGGCTCGTGTTACGACAAGCTGCGTGAACCTTCCGGCTGTTTTTACGATCGAAAGAGAAAAAAGCTCCCGCACCAACAGCCAAGAAAACATCTTCACCGCGAATTTAAAGATGCTTATGACGTACATTTTGCTCCAAGATGACTGGGTGGAAACGTGTGCGACATTTGTGCCACGTAGTTCCGTATATACCGTGTACACAAATACACATCAAATTTATCGTTTTCATTTAATGTATAAGTGTATTCGAGCATGTGACGAGTTAAAGAGAGAGAGAGAGAGAAAGAGAGAGAGAGAGAGAGAGAAAGATGCAAAGAGACTTTAAAAGTACAAACTTACTGCACATTTATTGTCTCTCTTTCTACAAGGGATATCTGTTCTCCTCAAAAATCACATTGACGAGCACCACGAACGGAAATTTACGATGCTTCGCTCACCTACGCGTATAACTTTATGTTACCAGTAAATATATAGCTATATACATGTGAAATTATACGTATCCATGACCTCCCCCTTCCTCCCACCTCCCTCTGCTCTACCACATTTTCTTGTCTCACGTGAGTCCATTATTATTCATGGCATCGACCGGCAAATCGCAATTTCTTATTGCTTTCCTCGCATTATATACTTAGCATTGAATCTTCTTTCTCTCTCTCTCTCTCTCTCTCTCTCTCTCTCTCACTCTCTCTCTCTCTCCATCTTGCTTCTTATCTTTCACTCTCTTTCTTATGCCATGTGTATATTAGCAGAAGTGCAGGACATTTAACTTGCAAGCTAGTCACGAGTACGCGAGATATATAAATAGCTCTCGCATGAGGGAGTGATAGAAACGATTCAGCTTGTCTCTCCCATGTCTCCTCCGTATTTCTGCACGTATTCGAGTCTCGTTGCACACTCGGTGCACACCATCCATCACACATATATATATACATTATGTATGCTATATATTAAACAGTCTACACCTGGTACCTCCTCCTCCCCCCCCCCCCCGCCCTGGGGTGAAACGAAAAATGATTATTTTCATTTTTCAGTCACAAAAATATTAAGAAAATTCCACAAATTGCTCTTACTTTTCAATTATTTTACTATATTTAAAAAAATATATATTAAACAACTTGGATTCATAGCTTTTTTTTTTTTTCATTTGGGGATCATTTTATTTATCGCTTCACACGGTAATGAATTTCGTAAAATCTTCAATATTCAGAGTGCACTGAGAATAATAATAATAATCAAAGATTTATCACACGTTTCACACAAAATTTTATCACAAATTGATGAAAAAAAAAATAATTGGGAGTCCGAGAATAATTTTTTTAATAAAATCACTGAGACTTGAAATATAAAATGTTCGAATGAAGAAAATACAGAAGCCGTTGGGACGACGATTTTTGAATTAATTAAAAATTTTCTTAATATCTTTATCGGTTTTTGCGAATTTGGGTTTATTAAAGCACTTTTGAAAAAATGAGATGCTCCATTTATTCATGAAGATGTTTGCTTGGAAAAAAGGATGCAGTTGACATGAAATGTTACTTGGTTTGTGAAAAAGTGTTGAAAATAAATGGATGATTTTTAGTGATTTTTCAAGCGTAACATCTTCATCTCCGAATGTGAAACGAGACGAGACCCATGAGACTCGTTACGGACAATTTGAGAAATTTCCCGGTCACATCAACTCTCTGTCTCACATCTTTCGTCGTTCCTACTTCATCTTTCTTAATTTTTTTATTTTTATTTCTTGTTGTTGTTGTTTTTTGTTTCTCATGTGTTTTACTTTTTCATACAGTCTTCTTATTCGTTACTGCTGCACGCTCTGATAGTTACCCCGTTTGAGCTTTCGCCAAATGTTCTCTATGCACGAGCCAGCGAGAGCGAGCGTTGTCACAAGCGACGACGAGATACGATTTGTAACTCGTATTTTATTCGTCTTTTTCGTTTTCTTCTTATTCGTGACTTCCTTTCCATACGTTCAACCGTTCAGGCAGTTTATATCAACACTCAATTTTATTTGTTTATTCCCTCGGTGATGAAGATACGATGTGAGTTTGAAGAGTAACTCGAATTACGAGACGCGTGTTCAATGTCTCGTCGTGGTATCGCGAACTCGTGATTTTTCACCTTACATAAGCGCGAAACATCGTAGAATATTCCAAATCAGGTGCATCGGTCGACATTTTATTCCGAACTTATAAACTTTCTTGTAAAGTTGGAGAAAAATAATGAAAAAAAAGATTAAACCACTTGGCCGGAAGGATTAACTCATTACGATTAATGAGAATCCCGACGGTAGCTCGATCAGTGAACTCTTTTACTTTGGCACTTATAATTGAGCGCGAAAAACTACATATTAAAAGAGTCCCGAAATATGAAAAATTTGGGAGAACTTTAGGTTCGAGGATAGCGGGGAACTCGTTGCTGGGTTACTCGAACTCCACGGTATACGGGGGCAAGTCTCTCGCGGTCAGGAGGTCTTGGGGTCGGGGTCGAATCCCCTCTTCGTGGATGCTCAGAATGTGTGTTTCTTATACGTGCTCCAGTCTCTGGGTTACGGGACAGTGTGTCAAGCGTGGTGCAGTAAAAACAAAGTTCGTATGAATGAGAGTAGAAAAAAAAACAACAACAATAATAACGAATAAATGAGAAGATACTTTTTAGAAGAAGGAGTAGGCGGATATCTACGTGCGTGTGCGGGAGTGTGAAAGTGCGTGTGTGTTACTAACGCGGTGTGCCAAGGAAAATCAGGGGACTTTAGGGGTCCCGATCGGTGGCTAGACCCCACGCTGAATCGCGGGCAACTGAACTGCTACCCCTCGGCCGCTGCTTTTCCTCCCGATTTCAGTGCCGCTGCTGCTGCTGCTGCTGCTTCGTGGCCCGTTCGTTGCTGCTGGTACTGGCAGTGCGCGACACCCTGCGCAAAACTACCCTTGCACCATTCGCGAGCCTCCCCCTTGTGTTCCCCTCGTTTCGTGCCTCTCTGCGCTACATACCTATATTCCAGAAGCCTATCAAGCAAAAGGGCATTAAATCCATTCTCATTCGCGTTTTAACAGCTGCATTTCGTCCTATTGCCACTCAGCGATTCACATTGTGTACATCAGTGCTGATAAGAGTCTGACAGTCATTGACAAATGAACAGTGACTGGCAATCGCTCGAATCGTTCCTACTCGATGGACAGAGACACGCTTGTGGGTTATAACCAAGTTTTAACATTGCCAATAACTGGCTAACCTTCCTACAAAATGGCGTATACAAGCTATCGTGGTGCCAAGAGCACCGCAGCAGAATTCTACAATCCGTGAAACAATGAGAAAGGGTGGACAAGAGAGACACCAGAGTGTCCAAAGGTTGAGCTTGGACTCTGCAGAGGATATGGTTGTTAATTCAAGCTCCGTATGTTTATATTTCTGTTGGTATCCATGCACGTGTGCCTTATGAGGATTGATGCGTCGTTAAATTATCCGGCTAACGGTGGAAATGGGTGAAGAATACTATGTCCCGGATGAGAAATAAACTAGTGAAGAGAATCTATCGGAGTAATGGGAATAGACCAGAGCCAGAACGAGGTACAGCTGGCGGATACCATTCCTGGTTTATTCTAAGTTAGTAATTGAACGAGTTATATAGACAAGAAAGTACGTGAAAATCTACCAACAGCTTTGACATTGAAAAAGGTTCGTCATCCGAGGCAAAGTTGTTCAAATTTCATGGAATTTCAATTTATTTCATTTATTTTACGAGTCATTAAATAGTAACTTTCACTGAAATTCATGATAAGGATCAAATATGAATTAAGAAAAAAAAAAACAAAAAAAAAAACAAGAAAAAAAAATTATATTTTTATCAGTTTTGGTACTGCGTTCAATAATTGGCACATTTACAAATCGTATTCGTTGAAATTTATAATCGTTCCTAATGTTACTATTACTTGTATTTTTTTATTTTTTTATTTTTTTTTTATTAGTGAAATTTAAATCAGTTCGCGACTAATGCAAAGAACGATGTTGCAGATCTTTATTCTTGTATTTTTTACGATAATCTTTCGAATACTATTTCGTCAGAGGACTGCAGTTCTTTTTAAATGATTGGTAGGGAGATTGGATTTTGATTAGGGATTGAATGTATTTAGAAACATGGAAATCGGGATCATATACTGGAGTGGAGACTTTTAGTTTTATAACATTTATATAAAGGTATAGAAAATCATTGGTGATTTTATGTTTGTAAAAGGGGAATAAACATATGCTACTTTTGCCATGAATGAGACACAAATTGTCGAACAATATAAGCCGATGGCTTCCGCATCTCTTCATCCTCTGTTTGATAGACTGCGTATGTGTCTACATGGGTGTGTATGGGTACTAGAACCTTTTGAACTAGAATCCCGGTGCCCATATGGTTCGATACGTGTAAAAGGGAGTTGCGACGTTTCAGAAAATCGAGGGTGAAAGGGAGGGTCGTTTCGTGGTGTATTTACATTTGCGAAACGATATACGAGGGGGATGACTAAGGGGGAGGCAAACTCTCGAAACATTAAAACCCTTGACGCGTGCACGATGCGATCAACGAATATAATTTGTGGCATTATTTAACCAGCTTTTATATCGTTAAGCGAATTTTAAAGCTGAGCTTCGTTTAGTGGTTTAAATAAAAATCTGCGACCCAGAGTTCACGTCGAAGAAGTAATTTTTTTTTTTTTTTTTTTTTTTTTTTTTTTTTATAGCGTTAGCCATGGGAGAATTATTGACTTCGAAAAAAAAAATAACCTTCGACGTCTTTTTCGTCTTCGAGTAGAAAATTTGTGAGAGAAATTGTGATAAATCGAGACGAACGTAAAGTGGATAAAATTTTGCACCATCTCGATTTTTACTAACTTTTCTTTTTCGATAGAATACCAAGAGAATTGGCGGTTGCTAAAACGAGATGGATGGAAAATACGTATAAAGCAGAGCCTTGAAAAAGGCAGAGAAAGCCAAGAAGAGGCAGTCGCAGCTGGGACATTTGATAAAGCGATCACAAATCTAACCGCACATCAAGACACCGCTCTACCCTCGTAAGGTTTTTTATCCCTGTTTTTTGCAACTTCGGTTATTCTCTTCAGAGCTGTTGTTTTCAATAATATTTCATCGTCAGTTCTAGTTTAACAATTTCATCAGTGAAGCAAGAAAAATATAAATAATCTCATCATTATTTATCAATATTTCGTGTCTATCGTGAAAAAAGTTTTTATATAAAATTTAAATTAAATGAATTATTGAAAAAATTACAGAAATACGAACAAATTTAGTTTCTAAAATTCATGGTAATCGTTTTTTAGCAAAAAATTGGATATTTCTACGAGTTGAAATTAAAAAATAAAAATAAATGTTAACCCAAATAACTATTTAAAATAATCGAATAAAAATATGGTGAATATTTGATACAGCTTTAATTATTAATATTCTTCTGGTATCGTTTCATCTTGAAATTTTGAATTCTAGTGAAATTAGAACGCTATTTAGTGTCATTAAGGTCCTACACGATATATTGGCGCAAGAAGATTGTAAGAGCAGTGAGTAGTGGCAACGCCACTGGTGCAATACAACCCCTTCACGTTTCGTATCCCCACATGTACTCCGTTGGAATTCTGGTGCATCCCTCTTGAGAGCTCGTGGAGTTTCCGCACAGCTCTCCTTCTCCGGTGGCTATATCGTTTCTCAGCCGTAGCTCGTCCTTCTTCTCCATCGGTTTCCTAAGCACGAGAGCGTGCAACCCACTGTAACTCGGTGGAAGCACCATCCACAGCGAATAGGAGGAAAGCAGAAGCAACCCCCAGCCTTTTGCCTTCGGGCATTTTCATGCATATATATTCGTATTCGTAGCTATATATTTTTTGCCTTTCTCCGCAAATCCGATTCATTCGTATCCAATTAATTTTCAAACTATTAACGACCCGTCGATTCTTTCTCACCCTGACTGTTCCACCCTTAGGCTTTTTTGCTTCATAAAATGTGGAGCAAAGTGCAAAAAAAAAAAAAAAATAAAAAAAAAAACAACAAATTTTTCTTTTGTTCTGTCAGCTGGTTCCGAATCGCGATTTACTCTGGAAACTTTTTCAGGTTTGACAGAAGAGCAGTGTGAAAACAACAAAAATTAACATGCCGGATGATAAAAATATTATTACTTATTTATCATTGGGCTGGAAGGAAAATTTAATTGGGGGATTAAACCAATGATTTCAAATGTAGGTCGTGCGGGAGAATCCGCTTTGAATTTTTTCATAAATCTTAACGAATCTGACGATATTACATCCATCCGATTTGGTCCGTCAATCTTTTAATGATAAAGATTCCATTATCCGATTACGCAGAGGCACATCGACTACAAATTAGATCCTTTTTTTTTTTTTTATATTCGAGTTAAATGACGAGCTTAAACACAAGTTTGCTAATGGAGTTGACGCAACATGAAAAAGCGCGAAGAAATGCGAAATTGGAAAGATTCGCGTGGCATTGAACCGTTTGATGCTCCTTAAGAGAGGTCGCACCCCGTAAATTCTATAAATAAACGAGATTTCAGACTGAATTCGTGGAAATAAGGCAAAAGATCGAGTATGCCGCGGTTTTGCGGGTTACACAAATATATATATACATATATTAAGTGTGAAGAATTTTGGAACGAAGCAATTTCGGGCGGTTTCGTTTGGAGTGCGAGACGAGAGAGACCGGTCTGAAATAAAGCTGCGTGTGACGCCCCTCACGTGTTTTCTAACGCGATATACGTGTACTTACTCTGGCTACAACTTACCTGGCCGTGCTCCCGAGACGCATAAACCAGTTAATCTCTCGATACTTGCCGGATTATATACACAGACGTGCATGTACGCACATTTATGTATAAACACTGAGACGAGAAAAATTATGCTATCGCTCCGTGTACGAAACATCGTAAACTTCAACAAATATTCAATATATATATATATTTATAGAGAAGGGGGTGATAATCTGGACCCCTGCTGGTAATTTAGTCTCCTCCAATATCTCATAGACATGCACCGCTATCTAGTTAAAAACAGCACGTCTATTTAGGGCTACATGGGGCAAAATGGACCCCTGAGGCAACGTGGGCTCTTCCAAAAATGAAGGAAAGTCAAATTTTTCTTCGATTTTCATCTTCCTTTAGTTTCTGGAGAGGCCACTTTGCCCCAAAAATAAATAAAAATTTGGATTGCTCGCTTTGCCCCAGGGACCCATTTTGCCCCATGTTCCCCTAATAGCAAATTGTAAACGGGGGTCCAAGAAGCCACAACGGAATTTTAGATTTCTAATATTCCATTTCGAAACGAAACGATTATTCAGTACAGTTTCCATATATATTCATTTGATTTCGATGGAAATCATGAACAGCTGTTTATTCCACGATCTATAAAATCTAATCAATAAATTGGGGGTCCAAATTATCACCACGCTTGCAACACATACGCATGAATTGTCAGAGGACGATTTAATAGTAAGAAGTACAAAAATGAAGATATAACCAGAGAGTCGTGCTGCGTGGGCGAGAAAGAGAGGAAGAGATAGTTCGAAGGAAAAGCAGAGAGCATTTGGTGAAGCTGTGTGAGCGCCAATCTCAGCGAGCGCAATCGCTCAATAAGGGGTCCAGAGGGATGGCAAAAGAAGAGGAAAAAAAAAAAGTAAGAGGAGAGAGGGGCGAACCGAGTGAGTAATTAATGGCCGAGTGTACATCGTGTGTGCTCCGAGAGTGTCCTGATGATAAAACGCGCCGCGACGAACTCTCTCGCTCACGCATGGATGAACCGTTAATACCCTCCTGATGCATCACACACAAACACACACTTATGCTCATAAACACGAAAAAAACTGCATATCATTCGACGACACACGAGCTCACATCGCTTGGAATTTATTCGCAACACGTTTCGTCGCACTTTTGCAAGTTGACATTTTTATAACTGCACCACGAGTACGGAGATAATGAGAGTCGAATCTCTCGTTACGATTCGATATCCCAAATAAAGGAATCAACGCGCATATACTTTTCTGATTAAGTTGATTTTTTATTTGAATATTTACTCATGAGGTTTAATGACAACATTTTCATCGATTCTATAAATGGGAAAAAATTTTTTCGGACAAATTTATCAAATGAAATTTGCACTGCTATTTATTATCGAAATTGATTATAGCGAATATTTCATACTTTTTGATAATTATTCTTCTGATTAAATTTCTTTAATCACCGTAATTATTTTTTCATTTATTTTTAATTAACTCCTCAAAGTTTACAGCCACTTTAAACTCGTATTATTTATTCTATATCTTAATTTACATACTCTCTCTCTTCCGCGACTCTCATTATCGTACTCTCACCCACGTTTATTATCCATTCAATAAAGGGGGTGTGTGTATATTCATCTTTTATAGCGATTGGCTTACGGTATATTTTCTTGTACATATTTATATACATATAAATAGGAAATTTTATGTTGACGAGAGTGTCGCGCAATAAGAACCAGCTTGGAGAATATTCTTGGATTTTTTTAGTATTAG
Organism: Campoletis raptor; assembly: GCA_948107755.1. NCBI lineage: Eukaryota > Metazoa > Arthropoda > Insecta > Hymenoptera > Ichneumonidae > Campoletis > Campoletis raptor. Next base: position 15,788,087 of record OX403629.1, on the reverse strand, counting down.
TAGGGAAACTGTATTGACGGAAAAGCTTTGAACGAACTGTGAATCTCTGATGAAGCGTGTGTACTAAAAAAACCCTCACGTTTCATCATCACTCTCTATTCTGACAGTTTGAAATTCGATCACGTTGTAGAGTGACATGAAAGTTTGCATTTTTCAATATTAACGAAACTCATATAGTTTTTTTTTCTCAAAGCTCAACATTTTGGTTTAGATTTCGATGAAAAAGACGTACGAGTGGATGTTTTTTGGCTCTGTTTACAAAGTCGACGTTAAAATCAACACATTGATTAGATAGGGGAACATGGGGCAAAATGGGTCACTGGGGCAAAGCGGGCAATCGAATTTTCTTATTTATGGGGCAAAATGGCCTCCCCCAAAACTGAAGGAAGATCAAAATCGAAGAAAAATTTGACTTTCCTTCATTTTTGGGTGAGCCCAGGGGTCCATTTTGCCCCATGTTCCCCTACTCGAATTATCAAATTGATAAACATACAGAGAAAATAATTGTTGTGGCACTTGGAATATCCAATCTTGAAAAAAGTAGTGTAGGCAAAAAAAAAAAGGCTTTTATTGTTGTATTGGCTTATATTTTTGTATTCTTTTTAATCATCAACGACATGGATCGAGGGTCATGTATAATGGAGCTGGTTTCGATCGGAGAACCGGTAGCATTTGAATGAATGAAAAACTTCGAAACGAGTTAATGGGTTACAATTATAAATAATTTGTCGGAATAAAACTCTTAGTAATGATTATGAGCCTTTTTTGCTCCATTATAGAAATCTTATTGGAAAATAATTTCATATGTTTTTGTTTGAATGAAAGACGTTGCGTTAGACTGGCTTAAATGCACATCCAGAAATAAAGCAATGGATTTTCTGGCATGGATTGATAAGCAGCTTTGGATTAATTTGTATGCATATTAGATCGTCGCTAAGAGATCCAACGTCACGTATGATGAGAATTCTTGATTCAACGTATAATTGCTCACTTGTTACGTGTGTATAGTGGAAGCTGTTTGAGCCTTCGCTACTCTCTCTCTCTCTCTCTCTCTCTCTCTCTCTCTTTCTACGTTGTACGCTTGTGTTCTTGCTGTTATCGAAACACAGATACAATCGTGTAACGTGTGCAGCACACCCTTCCTCCGAGTCTCAAATGTGGCCCTATGCGTCTGGTTTCCCTCTCGCTCATTGCACCACAGCAACGAGTACCATATCGCAATCCCAGACGTGCTACGATGCACCCGTTGCGGTATGCGGCATACGTCGTTTCAGGGACGAATGCATCCGTATCCATTGTGTATTCTCATTCCTCGCGATCCTTTTCTCTCTCTCTCTCTCTCTCTCTCACTTTCTCTCTGCCTCTCTTCATGTTCCAATGGAAAATTGGAACAGATTATATACCCACCAAAAATTTAATTAGTAAACAAGTGGGTCTTTCGGATATGTTGACGTGTGATACGCATTGTTGTGTTTCGCAGTTCAGTCTCCGTTCCAAACATTCCGTAGAGATTCCTACTCGAATTTTTATCTTGTGGCTTAAATACAAGTCGCCTGAGTAAACAAACAATGAAAAAGTTTCAAAGTTCTATAACAGTAGATTAACTTTCTATCTTATACCCGGAAATCCATTTAATTTCCTTTTTGCGCTCTTTGAAAAAGTCTCAGTATACGTTGCAAATAAATTCTTATGAAATATATTTGCATGTGATGATTAGTCCAAATACAAAATGCTGTAACTTTTATTTCGAGGTTGGCAATCGTTACCTCGATATTCCATTTCCGCCGGTAAATCAATGAATTTTGACTTGAGCCTAAAATTAGTCGGCATAAAACTGTCGACGTGTGAATCGGTCCTCCTCGAGTTTGTAGTAATTAAGAATTTTGTCATTTAACGCATAACACCGAACGTAAGAAAGGGTTGAAAATGAACCGCACACATTTGCATCAGGCAGAAGAACCGATCCGTGTAAACTAGAGAATGAGAGAGAATGACGGAGAGAGAATAACACAACGCGGCATGTATAAGAGTTACGTGTCTGCGCTGCGTGCCTTCGGTGTGTGTATTATAATTTAAGGGATTAATAATTCATACGTCGCTCGAGTTACTCGCGTCCTCGCAGTGATACCCTGCCATTAGTTGAGTGTTTCTGTGTTGCCGGACTTCGCACCCACGAATACAGACACACGTGGACTCGTCTCTCACTTTCAGTTTGCCACACCATTTTCATATATACATATATCCGTTGAAAGTGATCAAGTTGGGGTAATTTGGACCCCTGCTATTAAAAATTCCATTTTTTCCAAATTTCATACGCTCGCATCACTATTTAAACCATATTGATGGAATTTACGATGTGCCACCTATCATTTTTCTTTTTTGCAATTTTTTCATTATCAAACAATAATTCTAAAAACATTACAAACGCTTATCAATTGCACAAATACGATATAAGTAATGAAAGTGTTTTCCAATTTTTTCAAAAAGTCAATTCACTCCAGAAAATTTTATAAAATTTATTTCAATATATTTCGTACGATGGTTTTTCTTTAAAATAAATGACAAAAAATTTTATTCGAAAAATGCAAATTTTCAATCAGTGACACCAAGAGCCTTCGAGTGTTGAATTTCAAGGTAAAATTATACGCGAGGAAAAGTGTATTGCTGGAAGGGTTGAAACTATGATTTTTTTTTTTTTTTTTTTTAATTCGTGTGTACATAGAAAATTTGCGTCCAGTTCACATTTCGCGGCGAGTGTTCACAATGTCACGAAAAGTTTGTAATATTTCGGATCTAAAGTTGTTTATATTGAGGGTAGTCATATATATTGCAAAAAACAGAACATTTTTCAGTGGCTTTTAACTTCTATTGCATTTGTCGTTTTATCATTGAACAGCGTTTGAGTTTTCATTTAGTTTATCATTTGTTTGTTTTTTTTTTCTTTGAGTTTGAGTTTTCACGTTTTATGCATGGAACCTATTCGTATATGACGAAAGCATCAAAATTTCTTTGTTTTGTTTCGCGTATACGCTTTGTTGATAACTTTCATCAAAGCTAAAGTCAAAAGGAAGCTTGGCATAGAAGTGAATGATCGAGTCTGTGGAAGCGTGCGATAAAAGACAATGGATTTAAAAAAACGACGAAGGAGGAGGAGTATTTTGTTTTTAAGAGGACAATGCCGAGGCCGAGGTGCTTTCTGATGAAGTAGTCGATTTTCACCGTAGATAAAAACGTGCAGTATATTGATTCAGGCGATTTTGACTCATGATTCAGAAACTTACAGTAATTATTGTTATTATTTTCTTCGGTACTCGCTTGAGGTAAATTAACAAGTGAATGCGCTGGTTAAATAAAGTTATGCACAGTTTAATTCACTGATAAAACGCAGGGGTCCATATTACCCCCATTTTCTTTTTATACATGTTTATATACACCAGCATATGCATATTTGTGTGAATGCTGAAAATGTTCTCGTCCCAGTGGCTCGAATGTGCGCCTTTCTCCATTTTTTATATATAGACATGTATTCGTGTAGGTTATGAATATTCAACGAAGTTCGCACACCGTACGTTTGACCCTTCGCGTATTAACCGCCCCCGGGACTTATGAAATTCATTCGGGCGCTCACGGATTCTCCTCCTCTGATGAGCATTCGCGAGTCGACGCTGGAGCCTCCTCCTTCTTCTTCTTCTCCTCCCTCTCTCTCGTTCCTCTTCTTTCTCCTGCTCCGATTCCCTCCTCTTTGCCGCGTTCTCACTCCTGACTTATACGGATTAATCACGATCGATCTTTTCTCGCCAACACGTTGAAAAAACGCTGCCCGCTCGCTCGCTGTCAGGAATACTCGACTCTCTTCGCATATTTATGGGTCTCTTTGCACCGAGAGAACCCTTTTTTTCGCCTCTTTCACATATGATTCAAATTGATGTTGTTGCTCGAGTCTCTCGTGATTCTCGCAATTTTCGTTCCTACGTTTTTTTCATTTCTTCAACGAGTCTTCATTTTTATAGACTTTTTTAAAAATGTTTTTCTTGTTTCAGGCGTTCAAAGGACCGTCCATGTCCTGCACAACTCCGAACAACCGGCCTCGGTGTTCGCCGTACTCGAGTCTGGCTCCAAAGTCATTCCGCTCATCGCCGATGGCCTCTTCGATCTTCTTATGCTCAAAATTGCTAATTATTACACCAGCAAGAAGCAAACCAAGATCGAATGCAAAGGACCCCGATTCGAAATCGGCGACTTTTGCGTCAAACTTGGATGCGTCACTATGAGCCAAAATTTTAAAGGAGTTCTTGTCGAGGTACGTTTTTTTTTCTTCATTATATCAAACTTTTCATAATTCTGCAACCATACAATTTTTATTTTAACAGAATTATATTTTTTAAATCGTCCAATTTATGCAACAACACATCAATGAAATTTTAAATGTAATGGAATCAACACTCATTCTGCTGATAATTATTTGTATACGAAAAATTGAAAAAAAAAAAAAAAAAAAAAAAATTGATTTTCAACGAAAGTTTTAACATACGGTTCACTTTTTACTGAACGTCGCAGTAATTAAAATGAGATGCTCTATACTTGATGTATTTTACGCCTTGGACTATGAATAATTGATAGAAAAAATACTATTTTTGTTTAACTTTTTCTCACGTTCCAGTATTATAAATTTCAGTAATCTTTTTCATGCACGTTGACCTAAATTGACTTCATAATTCGTTGGTTGCGTGTTGCATAGTTCATTGCTAATCAAATTTACACGAATTATGTGAAAAAAAATGGAATTATTGTTCAGAATAAACAAATTTCGATGTTTCTGACTGGGGATAGTTCAATCTGTCATTTTTTCCATTTACCTGCTTTGTCAGGTTGGTATTCTGCATTTTTTTTCGGTTTAAAGCCCCACGGCTTCAATATCTATCGATCGACGTGTGTATATGCGTTCTATCAATATACGCGCGAACAAAAAGAGAGACGGCGAGGGCACGAGAGAGAAGTAGAGAAACCCCTTCGGGCTGTGAACGAGTTTGGACGCATTTATTTTATTTCATATGATTTTTTTTATTTCCATCGTCGCCCTGAGGCTCTCCGACACGAAAATATGGCTTTGTAATTAAAAGCGAGTTTTCTCCATCCCCTTGTGCAAAGTCGTCTATACCTCGACAGAATGCAAAGAAGAAAAAACTTTTGGGCCCCTTTAAAAATGCTATCACTTCATCCTCGACGTTTACTTTTCTTTCTTGTTTTTCTTCTTTGTGTCCCTCCGTTTTATTTTTTTTTTTACATGTATATAAACTTTCGTTAGGACTTTCTTTCGTTTCCTGCAATGCTTTTACTCCTTGACTCTTGGGAGACCAAGAATTCTTTCCACGACACACAAAACGCCTGAGCTTTTGAATTTCGTCTGGAGTTTCTATCGAGTATCGTTGAAATAGAGAAAAAAAATGCATCTCGAATGACATCTTCGGAGGTTAAAAAAAATCCAATAAATTTCGTTGAAATAAAACGAGTTGCAAAAAAAGCGAGAAAAATATTGCAACAGGGACGTAAAAAGATTTCCGCTTCTCCATCCTTTTTTTTTCTAATAATATCTCGAGTGCCTAAAGTCAGAGTCTCTCGCGTTTGTATAAAAGAAGAAAAATGGAGGCGGCAATGTCATAAGAATTTATAATAACTTCCGGCGCATAAAGTCCTTCGATGGATGATGTTGGCCATTGGATGCTGAACAACTTTGTACACAAGTATCGGGAAGTGATGATCGCTCGAACGGACTGTACAGCGATACAAATGTGTGAAAACTCATGGAAAACTTCGTATATATCACGTTTTCTTACTTTTTTCTTACTCGTCTTCCATTTTTATTCCGTTTTCCCATACTTTTTCCCGATCTCATTCCATTTCCGGTTCAAGGAAGATCGATGCACGCGAAAAACCGGGGATGTTGGGACTTCGAGACCCCCCTTAACTCCTGCTTCTTTCATCCTCCAGTCGTTTCGCTCGTCTTCGGATGAGGGATGAGTTTTAGGGGATGATTAAAAAGAAAAAAAATAGAAAAGAAAAGAAAAACATAGAGTAAAAAATGAGGTAGGATACACGAATGAAAAAAGAGGAGAGGAACTGAGCCCGGAATGTTTCTTCTACGCTCGCATACGAGTCTGAAGAATCCTTGGACTCGTTTCTGTTCCGATGATGCTCTCTGTTTCTTTTCCTCTTTCCTTCTCCCTCGCTCACTCTTTATCTGTTTTTTTTCACCCTCCATTTCTTTTCCTTCTTCACTACTACGAGCCCGAGTAAAAAAAAAACTTGCAATCGGGATATAAACGGGACACTGGATCCTGAAAAGACAAACAACGTTCGAGGCTCAAGAGAGCGCTGGAAAGGGTTGGCGGGACGGGGCGAGGGAGGGAGGTCCAAGAATCGTCCCTGTAGCGTCTCGGAGTAATGAGAATGTGCAGCTGAAACGATCGCACATACAACATATAACCCTACGAGCAGCTCTGCAAATGCTGGAAAACACGAAAATCTCTCACGGTGCCTAGAACTCTAAGAAATCTAACGAAGAAATAAGCCACCCGTAAGATGCATGTTACTATCTCACACCCAGCATGTTCCTCGTGTATATACAAACCACAATTCCAATGTAAGAGATTCTTCGTGTTCTATATCCAATGGATGTTGTCTGTACTGTAAACGGCCTCGAGGCGTTCCGAAGACTTTTCGTCGCGCTTGGTTCTTCTTCTTCTGAATGTTTCCTCGAGAGTACAGCACGTGGACATGTAAATAGCGATGATTCTCGGCCCTGGAGCTTCAAGAATTCTCGTGGGAATGTTTGGCGAAAAGTTTTCAATGTCTACACGATGTAGCGACACTTTTTTCCTCCAACTCCTCCTTCTAGCTGACATCCACGGAGGACTTTGTCTCGACCAAGTTAAAAATATGTATGGAGATCTTTCATGTGTTCGTAGGTGGAATACAGACCCTGCGTCGTGCCAGGAAGTGCTTGGGATCTCATGAGGGAATTCCTTCAAGGTTTCCTTGGATCTGGAGTGCCCAATCAGGCTCCTCAGTATCTCCAGAATCGCATGAACGATCTCTACCAACCGATGGACACTATTCAACAGTACCTCGAACATTTTGGGCAGTACAGAAAAACCACTGGGGTTCTTTAATTTTGTAAACGAAATTAAATCTCAACGAATCTTCCTCCACTCCATTCCATATCCAAAAGATTTTTACCTTCCCTTGCGAGGTAACTCGAAAAAAAAAAAAAAAAAACAGAATTAACATCTTACAAAAATGAAAATATACGTTTCTGCTTGTCACCGATCAGAAAAAACGCGAACCATGTCATTTGTTATCCTAAAATTTCAACCGCGTTTTTTTATTTGCGTTAAAGATACGACGAGGAAAAGAAATTATTGCATCAATTTTCTTTTTGTGTGACCGATATTTGGCACAATTTATTCAACAGATGGTAAAAGGGTTTGACAGCTAAACTTGCAAGAGAAAGAGTTGAATTTGACACTTTTCAATTCCTACAGTCTCAAAGTTTTTCATAGTATTCGTTTTTACCGACTGCCAGTAAATGAGATCCCTTCTTTTCTCGCGTCCAGTATTTTTTATCAACTGTCGATAACTTACCGATTGCATATTTCAGAAAATTTACAAACTTATGATTTTTGACATAAATAAATTTGTGATAAATGTAATAAAAATGGTGGCACATTGCCTAAATTGTACTTCAGAGAAATAGCCCCATAAAGAACAAGAAGAAGAAGAAGAAATGTAATAAATGGGATGGAGATTTTTAAGGTAGACATGTTTAGTGGTAATTCCAATCCAATGTTTAATTTTTCTTTGCTTAAGTTGCATCTTACGTCATTTTATTTGATAGAGCTGTTCGGAGCTAGTGCTTATTTGTCGTATAGTTCTGATGGTACAGTTTTTTAGGCTAGCTATTTATTTTGTCGTCTAATCGACTGTCGATAAAATAGATTTCGCAAAATTTCTTATCCAATGAAATAATTTATGGTTCGTTCAATTAGATTCCAAAAAAGAAGTCGACCTTTCACGAATCTCGAACCCTTCGAAAAGGGTCGACCGAAGGTAAATGAATGTTTTTAACCCCCAAATAAAAAAGCTTCGATATTCCAGCATAATATTCAAGCTGTTCTCGTCAGATGGTGATAAGCGTTTGCAATCCTAGTCGCCCCACCGGAGAGTGTGTTGCACCCGGAAAATGGCGATATCTGTTGCAGTATGCCATGATGTTTTTACACGTCTAGACTCGTGGTCGCGTTAAATCCCACGTAGTTTTTACCAGGCTCTGTAGTTTAGGTATTTTATAGTGTCACGTGAATCATAGACAAGTGCCTCGTACGTATATGAAGTAGCATAACGCCCAACAACGAACTAACTTAGCCACAAGCAACTGTATTTGTTGTTTTGAGTGTCGCGGAGTGTTTGAAGTAATATAAGAAGAAAAAACAAAACATCAAGCATTCGACAGAGAGCGAGATACTCTCGGGAGACTTTTTTACGAAGAGGTGAGAGAAAAGGGAGAAAGAGAGAGTTCTTAATACTTGCATGCTACGAAGGAGCTCAGCAAAGTCTCAAGACCGGTGCATGTTGTGTGGGTCCTTGATTACCGTATTTGGACATACTTGCAAGTCTTCTTGCCACCATATCTTATCCTTGTATTGTTTCTTTTTTTTCTCTTCATTTTACTACCTTTTAGTTTCGTAACACTTTTATGTTTCACGTCGTTAAGTTTGTTCATTTTTGAAAAAAAAAAAAATTTATTACATGATGCGAAAAAAATCACAACTTTACGGAAAATATTTTCAGTACTTCTCCAGGGTCTTTTTTTTCGTGGTTTATTTGAAGTCCCTCGATTCTTAATTTGCAAAAATATGGAAAAAATGGAATTCTTCAATTCTCAGATAGTTTTTTTTTTTTTTAAGTTTTTATAATTGTTGCTCATTTTTTTCGTTGAGAGATTTTACAGAATGAAGAATTAGATTTTAAGAAGAGAATTTAAAGTCAATAAATTTTATTCCTTATTTCCTAACTTTTTATTTCTTAACAAATAAAAGTATTTGGTTGTGCGAGTAATATTTCAGTGAATTAAACTCAACAACTTCGGAGGTTTGGAAAATAATGTGACTTTAGTGTGTACTTTGCGATGCAATATTTTTTTCGATTCTCCAACTGCTATCAAACTTTTACAACGGAGTATAAAACTTCTTGAGGATATTTTAACTTTTTTTTTATTTTACTTTCTGTAACAACTGCATAACGAGCGACACAGTGTCGTTGGCCACATGTGCGAGCTCCTTAGTCCCAATTATCGTGAGTTTTTTTAACTCCTATGATTATGCACCACGACGCGATCATCGCGAACGAAACCACACCAGCCAGAGGGAGAAAAGTTTGTAAACTGTATTTACGCTGAATATGCAAACGGAATTTATTGTGTCGTGGCGAAGAAGGCAGCAAAAATTATTTGTCTGACTGTTAATCCAACCGTTAGAATTTTTTTTAATTTATGAAAATGCATGAAGTTAATTGAATTAATTAATTTTTTTTTTTCCATTCTCTTTATTATTTCTATACAATTTTTATATAAAAAAAACCCTTTTTCACAAAAGGTGATAAATTTTTTTCCCTTTTCTTCCTTTAGTCGGTTTATAAAAAAATATATTTATATCCAGACTATGAAATTGACATTTTTTTCAACTCGCACTAGTTTAGAAGAAATAGACAAAGTTTGACATAAAAAAGGGCACAAAGATGTGCATTAGTCTTTACGTGTCCTAGAAACCCGTTTCGTAAAGGAGAAATATCAAGTGTGCGTTTTTTTACGTTGAAATATTCATATGTGTGTGTTTATATGGCGCGTAGTCAAACGAGTCCGACCGCGATATCCAAAGTCTCTTCTTTCGCGAGGAGCAAAAGCGTACACTCTGCGTGAGAGCAGAAACGTACTTTTTTTGCACGGTACATTTACCATACACAATTATTTGTATTGCTTCGTATCTTTCGGGCTTTCAGAAAATCTTTCGTACAAATCCACCCACACGCGACTCACTCATTATTAATTCTTTACCTTAAAAGGACTTTCTGAACCATCCAATCGGAAATAAACAATGAGAGAGAGGGAGAGAGAGAGTTCCAGAAAAAGTTACTTTTTCTTGGCTCTGCATCGTTAATTTTTTTATTTATTATTAAGGATTTATGTTCCAGTTCAAAAGTTTGATTCGATCAGAAGTTTTTGGTCCTGTCAGTGATTTTCCAAATTTAGTAACACATCCTGTCAACTTCGTGACATTGTGAACTCTTTTTTTCGATAATACAAATACCGCAGAGTATAAATTTCAAGTGTTTCGAACCCTTCGTTGACCCAGTGGGTCATTTTGACCCGGACTCATTTTTCGGCCTTTATTTTTCTACCTCAGAAATATTTTCGAAGAATCCCAATGCTTTTTCGCCTGAATTATGCAGCTTTCCATGTCGATTATAAACCACGATAAATTCTTAAGATGAATCGACAATTTTTTTTTTTTTTTTTTCTTTCAAAACATTTTTCATCATCAAATTGCCAATTATCGATCTCATAAATAGAAAATTCAAGTGAGTTTTGTCTCGGAATATTCTTCTTTTCAAAAATTCATTTTGTAAAATAGACCAGTTAATTATATTTGTCTCGAACTCCGTATTTGATGCGATTTTCATTAATTTCGAATCTCTCTACTGTCACGTACGAAATATTCGAAGAATCATAGTTTTTACAACGATGACGTTTATAAAATAGAATAAATCACGAGATATAGTTTTTATGGTGCATACGGATGAATTTATTGGAAGTTCTCGGATAAGCTTCTGACGCGGAATGAAAATTCATGGCATGTTATTGAGGGGTAGAGAAAAGAGGAATTTTTCTTAATAAAAATCTCGTGCAGTGATGCTCGAAATAAAAATCTGTTTGAGTGAAACTTTCTCTCAGGTGTGAAAGGAGAAAGAGAGAAAAAGAGTGAGAGAGAGAAACGAAAATATAAAAAAGACTTTGAGGGGAGCGTTGCTGGGTATAAAGCGTTACGGTATTTTGGGTACGCGGCTCTCGTAAAGCCTTTAATATTTAGAGCATACACAACTCGTTAAAGACATGTAAACGGAGATGTAATAATCAAAGACGTAACTTTTCGATATGTATCCTCAAAATTACGCCCTTTTATTTCCCAGTAATCGAGAAACGTATACTGGGGGCCGAACCCCCCCACAGCGAATTACGAGGAGATTGAAAATTTCATACCGCAGAACGTATAGTATAAATCTTCTCCCGATCTATATACATAGAGTTTTGCTACTATATATAGAATGCTGGGGCCATATACTCGCAGAGATAGTCACCTAACGATCGATTGAAATGTAAAAGCAGGCGCCAATAGTTTACATCGTGTACACTACGCGAGGAGACACCGGTTGTCTGAATGTGTGGCAACATCACTAGTTTCGATGTCTATATATTTACCAAAGGCCATTCCATACCAATGTGGTCTGAAATGGGCATGGGCGCGATACGAGAAAAAAAAAAAAAAAAAAAAAAAAAAAAAAAAAAAAAAAAAAAAAAAAAACAATCGGCGTCATTTTTCCGGCTCAAATCAATTTCCCATTTAGCCATCAGTGTCGTAGCCTTTACTTTCTCGATTTCTTGTCGCCTGTATCGACAATGCGAAAAAACGACGAGAAATTACTGACCAGTCTTTCGTTTACTCGATATCCACCAAAAACTCGACAAATCGATCGACATTTTGTGCTAAGAGTTAATGTGATTCCATGGGATTCAAGGACATTGATGAAAATTATTTTCATTGCTAATTATCGATGAATATTTTATTATTATTATGTAAAAGTTTAATTACCGTATTTTATTTTTATTATGACGCATAAGATAGCTGGAGGCAATAATCGTTACAGTTGCTCGAAATTATATGACGATAAAAATTATTGAAATTCACAATGAAATTTTCATTGATCGAACATACGGAATATTTTAGGCAATTTTTTAATGAATATTTAAAAAATTCCAAAGATTTGGAATATTTTTGACAGCATCGAAATTTAGTAGGAAAATCTGAAATATTTGTTGTGCTGAACGAGCAATCCGATTGCATTTTCATTTTTACATTAATTTAGTTCATTCGTGAATTTTGAATTTTTCGTGATTATCGGTTGCCATGCATCTGGTAATATATTAAATAAATGTATTTTTCAACGTCGTTTCGTGTCTCAAAAGTGGGACGTCTTTGAATAATAGTTTCATTACTTCCTGTTGTAGCCATTCGGTTGTTATTGACATCGTGATTTTATTTATTTTTCTAAGCATGAATGAATTTTTCCTCGGGCGATAGGTATTAGCCACAAATTCTCCTGGAATCTCGATAAATGTCTATACGTGCAACGAGAAAGATATATAGAAGGTGGAGTTTCTGGGCAGCCAGACCACGTACAATTCCGGCGTGTATGGGGCGAGATCGAACGAGCCGCGAACTACGAGATATTTGTATTTTAGTCACGAGCACGACACGGCCAATGCATCCGGTCGCATCTTCCGCTGAATCTATACACATAGAAATTTTTATACACACTAACGCTCATGTGTATTTCTAGACAATTATAGGAGACCTTCTATTTTCAGTCGAACAGGTACTTGATTAATTCCAGCGATTTATTCACTTTCAAAAGTTCTGTAGGAAAATAAACAAAAAAAATAAAACAAAAAACAGCTGATCTACGATTCAATGCTTTCAATTTTTTTTTTGTTTATAAATTTTTAACATGATTTCGCATATTTTCGAAATAGTTCGTGTTTACTGACATTCACCTGGCCCCTGAAAAAGTATGACTTAGTTTTTCAGCATACGTTTAAAAACCACGAATCCTTTTTTTATATTTTTTTCTTGCTCCCTCTTTGGGTCACAAGATGGCACATAAAACGCGCCGAGCGGACAGGGTCAACTCTGCTGATTCTTCTCGAGCATAGTCCAACGTCGTTGTGTGAGAGCTTTTGTCCCTTTGGCTGCTCTCTGCTGTTATGTCTTTTCAAGCCCGGGGTTTCTACTGTTCGCTTGCGAGATTTTAATACGCGCTCGACGATCTAAACACGAAACGTTTTTTTGTTTCTGTCATGATTCTCTTTTTTCATACATCACATCGCATTTTTTATCATGACAATTGATTTTTTTTTTTTATTTTTTAAAAATACTTTCGAGAAATTTATGTTCGAAATGAACGGAATGCAAAGTTTGCACGTGATCTCATTGAATTCAGGTCAAAAATGAGCCATAAATATAAAATCAGAAAATACGTAGGTTTGAAGGATTCGGGTCAAGCTTTCAGGAGTCAATCCTCAGCTATCGATCGTTCCCAAAATTCTTTTCGCTTATAATACCACAGGGAACATTTGAAATGTAGAAAAACTGTGACGACGTTTCTTCTTTTAAGGACGGTGTGTTGGTACATGAAAATAGAGAGATTTTAATGAAACTTTCTAAACAACAAAATATGAGAGAAAACGAATTTTTGCGAAATTTAACAAAATTTAGACGCTTATTAATTCTTCAAATAGCGCGGTCTTTTACGAAATTCCCTAAAACATCGCGACACTGCAACTCGAATAAATAAATTAACCAAAATTCATTTATACATTTAATTTAATAATTTTAGCAACAGGGAAAATGGAATGAAAATTTGAGAAGAAAAAAATTCAACAAATTGTCAAAAATGTTTATTTCATGGCGAAAACTTGCGGAAGCAACTTGCTTAATGCTCCAAAGGTAAAATAAATACTTGAATTTTGAATAATTGGGTCAAACTTTCTGGTCTGAATTTCCAGCTGTTCATCGATCCCAGAACTGTTAATGCTTCTGATTGACTATCGTAAAAGTTCATTGAGGTGGTAAGAAGACAGTGATGATGTTAGCTTTTAATCTGAATTGACTGTTGTGACTTTGAGAGTCATTTAGGAATGGTAAAACGTCCCCAAGAGAGGAGAGTTTAGTTGGAAAGATCGTGGACGATCTAAGGCTGTCGTATTCTGGGTACAAGACGTCTGTTGGGTGAAACAGGTTGTTCCAGCTCTAGTCCAATGTTTCGGTTAAGCTGACAAGTTATACTCATTCCATATAGATGCTCAGATTTATATATATATATATTTTACGGAGTGAAAAGCATGAGGCTGGTCTCGTTGGTCGGTACTCTTGGCATGTTGCATATTTGGGGATCCATGTCGTGACCAAGAAGTCTTGGCGGCTGTCCCGTCAGGATAATCCTACTCCCTGCGGACCCCCCCTGCTCCGGGATCAACGCAACGAGAACGAAGGAATAAAAAAGAAACACGAGAGAAGAGGGAAAGAGTAATAAAATGGAGAAAAAAAAAGTATTCGCGAATCAAAGGGCGTCGCTGCTGGCTTTTGGTTCTTTTGTCGGTCTTCTTGCAGCTCGACCCTCGTCCGTTACCCAGAGTCGAACCTCGACTCTTCCGAGCTCTCGCACGAGTCGACCAACTAACCCAGTTGCCATTCCGGATGACTTTTTCTTTGAGCTCTTCTGCTCTTTGCTACCGAATGCTTCGTTCCATTTCTCTCTCTCTCGCTCTCTTTTTCACTGTTTCTCTCGCTCTCTCAGTTCCAGAGCATTTCTGTTTCTTTATTCGACACACCAGAGAGGATTTTTACGATTCTCGATTCAAATGCCTCGCTCCCGTTGGACAAGCCAACGATACATTTCGCTCTATATTCTTTGGATATACACGTATATGTACTTTGACCGATTATTCGTAGTTGGTTGGTGTCGATTCAACCTCCTCTTTGTGCTTCTGAATAAATTGTACACATTGGCAAAAACTTTTTAAACACATACTCACCTATTCAAGGGCTCAGATAAATGTGTAGCCAACGAAAGAAAAGATAGGGGCAATTGAGAGGCTTTCTGGTGGTGAAATGAATCTTGGCAAATGTTACAAAGGTCCTCACTCGAGTGCCAATATTATGTGTACCGTCATGTCAGGGGCCATGTAATCTGGCTTTTGGACCTTCCGGAAAGTGAAACGTGTCACGCACGAAAGTCCCGGACCGGAAGTGTCATGGGTAAAGGAATAAAAAAAAACAAAACAAAACAAAAAGTAATGGAATTTTTTAATACTACGTGGGGTTTATGAAATATAGAAGCTCTTTTAAAACGAGGAGCCAAGTGTGAGTCCGACTCGTGCACAGAGGGTTCCGTACGAGCCACAAAGGAGACAATTATAAATTTGTCAATAAAAATAAAACACAAAAACACGGTTTCACTTATTAATCCAACGCATAAAAAAGAAAACCGAAATAAATAATTCAAATAAATATTCTTTTGGACTCAGCAACGATCCGGACTAATCATTTGTCGAGCTTTCAAAGTCTCTTCCTCCGAAAATATGAACAGACGATTTTTGGCAGATTTACGACCTTGGGAACGGGTGCGGAACAAAATAAATGGAAAAATGTTAAATGTAACTTTAAATATAATTCTGAAAATGAAAAATCTCATGTGCCAGATTGAAGAATCGATTTAACAATATTCAGAAGTTTCTTTAAACGGAGGCTTGAATGACTTCGTTGGGGACGTTGGACGATCATAGATCGTAACTGATCGAGACGCTATTGTCCTTTCATGGTGGGTATTACAAGTTGTAGGCACGCGGTAACCTCGTATAGTTCGATTACAGTACGAGGATCTTGCTCATGGTAGCTTCACATCCTTTGCTCTTCCGTATGATGCTGTGGAATGTTATTGCAAGCACGAACGAAATTCCTAGGATATAATGGAGGAGGACGATGGGTGAGCCCAAGCAGTTTGCGTCGCCTTTGCGTTGCATCTCTCCTCCTTCGTCTTCCATATCTCTTTCAGTCGCTATCTCTTCCTCCACAGAATATCGTCTTTGCCAGTTTCGCTAGGAACGTTTAATCAAATGATTCGTGACTCTCGAGCGACCCAAAACTTGATACTTGAACGCGAGTTCCCGAATTAGAATATGAGAGACGAGAATTCGTCGTTCCCTTGTGAAAATATCGTTTCTGATATTTTCTACATAGTTTTCTATGTGTATACATCAAGTTATCTCTCGAATTTTCCACAATTTACTTTGTACGTCGTTCCCGAGTCGTTCCTAACTGAATTAACGTCGTTTAAATACTTTTGAAGACTAATTTCGATCACTAGATTATGACATTTTTCATTTCTTTCCTCATTCTAAAAGTGAACGATTAAATTAATTGAATTTCATATCGATTTAATAGAACGATAGTATAAAGAGAGATATTCGAGTACGTTCCAATGTGCGATTCGTCATTCAATTGGAATTACCTTTATTCGCTTTTATTTCGATCAATTTATTCTATTTTATTCGAATCAATTCATTCTCACCGCGCCTATATTAATTTTATAATCTTCGCGATATATTTCATCATTCCAGCTTCAGTGAGATGTAATTTTAAGTATTAATCGTCGATCAATACATTGTCGCGGGCAAATCTGTCAAAAAGCTCTTTTTTTTGGATCTTTGTATTCTCAGCATCAAATAATGACTTAAAAGGGTTTACATATTACTACGCATTGCAAAAACAATGTATATTTAAAGCTTTTTTTTTAAAGATTATTATTTGGAAAATATAAAAGAACGTCGGTCGTACATTTTAATTAAACTCGCAGTTATAACTTTTAAAGAAAAAACAAAATTATCTTGTAAAATAATATATTAGTTATGATCCCTGAGAGAATTTTAATTTCTACAGAGTTAAAAATTTACAGTATTTTAAATTTTAGTCTGCAATTTTATATAGAAAATTTATTTTTAATTACTCGTGGAAAAAAAAGTAAAAAAAAAAATAGACACATCCTGTCTATAGGGGAACGTGGGGCAAAGTGGACCCCTGGGGCAAAGCGGGCAATCCAAATTTTTTTATTTTTGCGACAAAGTGGGCTCTCCCAAAAACGAAGGAAGATCAAATTCGAAGAAAAATTTGACTTTCCTTCATTTTTGGGAGAGCTCACTTTGCCCCAAAAATAAACAAAATTTGGATTGTCCGCTTTGTTCCAGGGGTCCATTTTGCCCCATATTCCCGTAAGTAAGTTCACAGCATTGATTACTTGATTTTGAACAGCCCGTACATCCATTTGTTTGAAAAGAAATGATTGTGGCGTGACGGATGAAAACATCTGCAACGATGATAAACACTCTTCGCCATGGTTGTGAGTCGTTAACGAGGGGCTGGGTCGAAGCGAAGTGAAAAGTAGCTCAGTGCCGAAAGAGTCAATTGAGAATAGTGGCGAGGGAGAGTCCAGTGTTGTGCGGTTGTGGATTTGAGATGAAACTCGTGTCTGTGAATCGACGAGACTGACACAAAAGTCCGAGTAAATTTAAAGGAAATAGCAAAAGCTCGCGCTTATCTCGCATACGTTTACATTCCTTTGGATTATTTTGTATATTTGACGGCGCATCCGGCGATACTTTTGTATTCAACGCGGATGATACGAAGCTATGGAGAATTCTTACTCTCGAGAAGACGCGTCACCGTAATAAAAAAACGCGACGTACCGACAACGACCACGACGAAAACGAAGAAAGACCGAAATTACAAAAACCTCCACCACCATTTTTATCTTCCGGTGCAAAACCCTCCACGGCCGTATGACAGTAGCATCTTTTTGCATATAATGGGCGAACCGTACTCGCGAAAGTTTATTAAAATCGCGAAGGCTTTTCTCGACGACCAGAGAATCAAGAACGACGAGAATTTTTTATGTTCTCTAGTTCCCGCAGGGAATTACGTACGAAGAAAATTTGCATAGATAGAAAAAACGTGGAAAGACTAAAAAAAAAAAAAAAAAAACGTTGAAAATAAATCGCCTCGTCTGCAAATCAAATTTTCTGCACTTTTACGTTTCTTTTAAAAGCAAATTTAAATTAACTATTTTTCGCTCAACCCTTTTCAAGTTAAAAAAAAAAAAAAACGAAATCACACGACGTTCTCCGTTTTTTTTTTTTCGAAAATTATTATTTCAGCACTTTTCCCTTGTAATTATTAATTCGTTCTTATTGTTTTTATAAAATTGTAATTTGAACTCATTTTTGAATAGAATAAAAAATTGCATTCATAAAAATAAACGAATGCAGACTCATGCATGCGCATTTGGAAGAAAAATAAAGTGCAAGTCTCAACTCTCAACGCGATATGTATAATTATAGGACGAGTGCCTTGACCGAGTCTCACGCCCTCGCGAAAAATTCTTCTCTCGTCATCGTTTTACATCGTATGGCGACAGTGCGATCGTATGCGAGAGAGTCTCAATTTAGTCGGATCTCTTTGCGTATGATGCTCGACGATACGAACGATGTAGCAAACGAGGCCGCAACAGTAAAATAACGAGGGAGGGAGATTGCGATCGGTAACAATTATAGTCTAAAGTAGTGAGAAACTCATTTGTCATATTATTTGCTGTGGCTGTATACGTATATCCCTAAATTACTGGCTTAGGGTTGAAAGTAATTTATTTTTAGTTATTTTCCTCGTAATATTAAAAAAACTTTATATTTATATAATTCACTGTATAATAATATTGTCATTTTTTCAATCTTTCATTCCGCATCGTCTGCAAATCGTTAAAAATTAAGATTCGCGAAAATTTCAAACCGAAAAGCGAAAAAATTATTCATCACATACTCCAAAGAGAATGAATTTCAATGGATTTTAGCAACAATTTTGAAAAATTTGTATATTCAAAATTTAGTCCCATGGATTACCCAAAAATAGTCATTTTTTAAAAAATTTTTTATTTCGATCTTTTGCATATCGATAAATATGCGGATATGGATAGTAAATCGTTATTAATTGATGAATGTTTTTTTTTTTTTTTTTACAAATTTTCACCATGCAATATCATGACGATTCCCCCCTCCCCACCCTCCCGAATGTCTTGAGTATATTTTTATAGCTTCTGCGTTAAATGACGTAATGCCAAATGCACGCTTAACCCGCGCCAAGTAGCAATAGAACAGTGCGCCAGAGCTTCATCGTCTGTTCGATGATGTCAGAGCCAAAAGAGTAAGCGCATTACGCGCACGAACCACATAAGTGGAATTATTACATTTATCGTCGAGAAAACTTTTGTGCAAACATATATGCAAACATATCGTACACATGTCACATGTAGAAATACGTTTTGTACGTGCTAATTAGTACGCGTACGAAAATTGCTCATAGATATTTGAATCTTGTATGCACATCGAATACAAAAACGTTTTTTCACCATATATGCATTAAATAAACTCGTATTCGGTAATTCCAATAAGCGGATGCAACTCTGATTTAAATAAGACTGCAAAAAAAAAAAAAAAAAAAAAAAAAAAAAAATTCTTGTTGATAAAATTTCTTCTGATACAAAATGGACTCGAAATTATCATAAATTTTATTAATGACTTTGAATTAACTTTCCTCTTTTAAAGCTTTATGTTAATTTTATTACTCCGGGTCAATTTGACCCAAACCAAAAGTTAAATTACGCTTCTATCATTCAACACATTTTCTGGTATTGAATTCCACACTTTTCGATTGATCGGAATTCATACACTGAATAAAAACAGCACGAGTTTGATTTAAATTAATATTTAATATTTTTATTTTTATTAAATTAAATATTAAAATTATTAAATTAAACAATAAAAATATTAAATTAAAAATATTAAAATAAAAATATTGAAATTGAGTTTGATTTATTGTAAGAAAAAAAAATGTTACATAAAATAGTCATTATTGATTATTGTGTCAATATTTTCGAACGCCTTATATATTTTATTTACTGTCTAATCGGACACTTCGGAGGCTTTTATAAATTTTTCACACAAAATCTCACCGATGTCTTTAAAAGCTGTTGGACGTATTTCATCTTCATGGAATTTAATAAACTCACGTAGAAATAAAGTCTCCAACAGATTGGAGTGATCTGATTTTGACGAATGAATAAAATGATAATATTTTAATGAATGAACGAGAAATGGAACGAATATAATAAGTTCTCAAGAACGAATGAATGAAGAATAAATAAAAGATAAATCATCATAAATTTAACTCGTCAAGTAAACTGACGTATAACTTAATGTTCGTTTTTTTTTGTTTTTTTTTTTTCGGATAAAAAAGTAATTGTTTAAAAAACTGCAGGCCATTTGTGACTTCGATGATTCATTAATATTGAATAAAATAATGTCGAGAGCACAAAGCGCATCGCATTTGAAATTCATGTATAAAAATGAACTTCAATTCGAATGTGGTTCGAGACGAAAAAGCAAATGATGGTGGGTGTGTTAAAGCTGTTTCTATATATAGGTAAAACGTCGTTGGGGCTAGTCTCGTTGGGAATAATATCGCAGACGTTTCTGGTTGCTCATTGCCGCCGCATTCGTGAATACCGTGGTGGCTCTCAGCCTTCATATCTGCTTCGGGTTATCCTCGAGTTTCCATCTCTTCGACTGGGGTATTTCTATGCTAAACGACGATGAAAAATAAAGCTATACGCATGCTTTGGCCATTTATATAGCACAAGACTTGCCATATTGACTGTTAGACAAGAAAGGAATGAAGGGCTTAGTATTGAACACCCGAAGCATTGAAATTTACGCCTTTTTCTCAGTCACTAACCGTTTTATATGTGTAGGGGAAGATGGGGCAAAATGGACCCCTGGAGCAAACCGGGCAATCCAAAAATGTTCATTTTTGGGGCACAGTAGGCTCTCCGAAAAATGAAGGGAAGCCAAATTTTTCTTCAAATTTGATCTTCCATCATTTTTGGCAGATGCCACTTTGCGCTAAAAATAACAAATTTTGGATTGCCCGCTTTGCCCCAGGGGTCCATTTTGCCCCATGTTCCCCTATTTTAACGGTACACAGAAAACGAGAGGATTCACTGAGTTTCCTTGCCGTAGTAGTGTGTTACGCGTACCTTCCTCATGTTAAAGCTTCTGTGTATGCGGGCTTTAAAGTGCATCGTCAAAAACACAACACGAGCACCACTGTCCGTTTATACCCCGGGCAAATAGGTATGCAGTTATTCTGAGACTGCCCGGGGTGAATGCCCACTTCTCGTCGTTTCTACTCGCACTTTCTTCCTCTTTCTCTCTCACCATCTTTTCTTCGTTTTTCCATATGTTTCGCGATACCAGATAATAAAGTTGCAAAAGCTCTCCTCTCGTTATCCAATCGGCTGACTCTTTAGGAAACATCGCAACAATCTTTATTGCCATCATTCAACAATCTATGCGTCTTGTGGATGAATTCGTGCCGATGAACATTTATAATCAAATACCATTTCAACGACGGGCATACGTCCAAAATTCGTTACTTATTTCCAAACGAGAATCAAATATTTGTTTGAACAAAAAAAAAAAATAAACGTCATTTAAGACGTCGTATTTTTGAAAAATTGCTGTTGGAACCACATACCGAGCATCCATCGCCGTCGTTCGTAAAAATAAATTAACTCATACATTATTGATCGTTTATTTTTTTTAATTTATCGTTGATGATCGTTGTTTATCGTTTACTTGTTGAAATATTCGAGACTTCTATTGAATTATCATAATTATTGTTTATTTATTTATTCTCTACACAGCAAGTTACATTTTATTTCTAATATTTATCGGAACTTTTTTTTCTTTTGCTTTTTGTAGCAAATAAATTTGTTTTCTTGTTATATTAAACGATAGGAATAAAGCGATGAACTTTCTTGATGAAACTGTTCGGAGATTCGTGGAAAGATTGTCCAACGATTCACAGTGAACTCATTGTTTTATTTTAAGAATAATATTGAATCATGCTTTTGCCACCGCAACTGTTTTCCCTATCAGTTGAGAATTAGCGGAAAAAGATATGTTTACGAATAAAACCCAATCGCGGCGTATGAGATATCGAGGAAAAAAAAAATAATACAAATGTGTAATTTTTTGTTGGAAACTTTGTAATTTTTTTGTTTTCACATTGCCGATGAATCTTCAACCGCGTATAATGAACACGTGTGTGGTTTTACTTTTTCGTTAATTCTTTTTGTGGTTGATAAATTTCATTGAATCGCAAATCATATGACTAACCGGAAGTGCGTCGGAATTTTATTACTTTTCGACACACGGGAATATACGGCAAACTTTGCCGACACTCCGGTGGTCAAATTTCGCACGTTCTGAACGCAAACGTAAAACATTGAGTGGTGGGACAGCAGTTGCGTTACATGAGTAAATATACGAGGAATTCTACTCCAAACTGTCCAGAATTTGAAGTATTTCAAAATCGAATCCATGGAAAGAAAATTGATGCAAGTAACACGAAGATTTTTTCATGCTTTTGAAAAAGTCAATCAAAAGGTTAAAATTAGTTGAAATATAAAGATTAATGTAAAATTTTAGTCCAAAAAACAGACGATAAATCGAATTAGGAAAAATTTAATTAAAACAATATAAAAGGCACATCAAAATAAATAATTCATTGAAAAACTAAAATAAAACATCGAACCGGAGTAAAATTGGAACAATTGAAAATAAACTTGAGAGAGGATGCGTCGGAGAAAATCCTATACGGATACATAGCTCACGATTACTAGATTTCACGAAATTATACAAACGGATATACGAGAGAGTTACGAATCCGAGGACGAATAATGGCGAATTTAGTGCACATATTACACGCCGTATAATATATTTAGCACGGACCATTTCCATTTATAAAATTTGATCTATATAGGGGAACATGGGGCAAAATGGACCCCTGGGACAAAGCGGACTATTAAAAAATTTTCATTTTTGGGTCGAAGTGGGCTCTCTCAAAAATGACAGAAAGTCAAATTTTTCTTCGAATTTGATTTTCCTTTATTTTTGGGAGAGCTCACTTTGCCCCAACGATAAAAAAATTCGGATTGTCCGCTTTGCCCCAGGGGTCCACATTGCCCCATGTTCGCCTATATTTTATGGATATATACACAAACTGAGTAGAATTAAAATTGATCAACCAAAACACCCCGAAGGTACAAGAGTGTGAGAAATACTCGAGAGTTTGTGTACGTGTGTGTGTGTTTGTGTCGAAGGTTTCTCGCTTTCGCACAGGAGGGCGTAAACCTATAGCCGAATAATTTCCGGAACGATCAATGGGGCCTGTGAATTATATCCGTTGTTGTTTGCCGTCGAGAGTTCGCACCATCAACGTAGTTAAAATTTCCAACTTGCTTTTAACAGCGTTCATTTTGCGCCAGCATACCGAATTAACTGATTCACTTGTACATGTACAGTAATAATCAAGATAATAATAACATTAATCATTTACATTTTAATATCATTTTTCTAAAAATGTCTCAATGCAGTTCCGGTTACACGCTCGACCAACGATCTCTCAAAATATAATTATTATACCGTTCGCGTGTGGAATCCCCAAGCTCCGAACTATTATCGCTGAATTCTATACGATATGAGTTTCAGGCACGCAGAGGCATCAAGCTTATCCTCTTTCTATCGTTGATTTAACGATCCTTCGATGCTTCTCTGTATCTTTTGTTTTTTTTTTTTTTTTTTTTAATTTTTTGCACTAATCCATTTTTTTCTTCTGTCCGTCCACGTACCGATTTC
This sequence comes from Campoletis raptor, assembly GCA_948107755.1. NCBI lineage: Eukaryota > Metazoa > Arthropoda > Insecta > Hymenoptera > Ichneumonidae > Campoletis > Campoletis raptor. Next base: position 15,764,395 of record OX403629.1, on the reverse strand, counting down.
AAATTTCACTATTAAATGATTATCTCATAATAAAATAAACCATTTATGTGTCATCGACGATACGTGCTATTTCTATAAACGTTTCGTGCGATATCATAATAATGATATTATAATAATTGACAGAATAAAGTGTGATCTTTATCGGACTGTAATCTTTTTAGTATTTTATGCTATTTGTCTATCTATTCGTATCACATTCGAGCCCAAAACGGCAGATCAAGTCTCATTGATATATTTCGTCTTTCTTTCCGATATTCAATTAAAATATTGGACCGAATGAAAATTCATTAACAAATGAAGTTTTCTCGGAATAAATTCATCTGCAGATTTCAACGTGAATTTACTGCCATATGAGTATTGGATTGCCAATTTAATTTCAAAGTTCAAAATAATAACCACATGAAAATGTCTTTTGATGGAATTAAAAAAAAAAAAAAAGTGTTTTAACAATAACTTTAAACATAATTCCGGTCACCGATTGACAGTCAGAAGTCCATTGTTTTCGAACGAGTAGCTAATATCATGACGATTAAAAAAAAAAAAAAAAAAAAAAAAACAATGTATCTCCGGTTGAACGCACGATCGACAATCATTGAGCACAATAATTGGGCGGAGAAAGAACTGTTTGCATGGGATCGGTGAAGCTTAAACCATTATCACGATTTGACGAGGAGTTCCTATTCCGTACGTACATAAATATACATAAATATAGGGGAACATGGGGCAAAATGGACCTGTGGGGCAAAGCGGGCTATCCAAATTATTTTTATTTTTCGGGCAAAGTGGGCTCTTCGAAAAATGAAGGAACATCAAATTCGAAGAAAATTTGAATTTCCTTCACTTTTGGGAGAGCCCACTTTGCCCCACAAATAATTTTCTTCAGATAGCCCGCTTTGTCCCAGGGGTCCATTTTGCCCCATGTTCCCTTATACATTCGCTCCTTTATTTTCTATGGCGCTAGTACTTTTTTGTATTCCGGACGATTACGTTGCGAAAATATTACGTGATGTTACGATAAGTTGGATTTAAAAACATAGAGTCGCGATTGCAAATTCAAAAGTTTTTTCGTTTCCGCTGTGTTTGTATTTGAACAATGTTCCCTATGTGTGGCCATATAAATATGTGCAAGCATGATCGCCAGAGCCAGGTTTATGTTCGATATTTCGATGCTGTTGGTCGTAGTCTCTGCCTCCCCCTCGCGCCCCCTTCGGCTCCGAGACTATGCCCGACTGAAGTGAGGGGCACGCCACGAATTTATGGGTTTGTTAAACCTCCGGTTGGTCCGAGTGGGCCTGAACGGCGTACGTCGTTCAACCTTCGTTTGCTATGCTATCGAGCCGGGAAACTCGAGCTGCTCGTAGCGTATCGCACCCGCCGCACTGATTTGTCGCGGGGGCAATAGTACATATCCTACATCACCAATTCCAGACTCCTCTGGCGCGATAGAACGGAACAGTAATATCAAGCGTACGCAATTCGCATATTCTCGTCTCTGTGCAATCTCCGCGTCACAGTATCCAGCACACATGCTTCAAACGTGACGAGGAAATGCAGAAACGTTGATTTTCATCGACTCACTTCGCGAGCATCCGCGCTATTTCATAGGAACAGGTATTTACTCAATATCGAATTTTGTATTGGAATTTTGAAGCTTTCGATACGACTGTGTTGTTGGAAATGCACTTTTTTTTTTTTTCGTCGGTACTTCATCAGGCTTATCAAAGCACGTTCCTAAATAATCTTTTTTTTTTTTTTTTTCATTTTTCTTTGATGTTGTGATACCGAACGATCTTTCGTAGGATTCAGAGCTCACGTTGCCCCAAAAATAATTTTTTTTGGATTGCCCGCTTTGCCCCAGGGGTCCATTTTGCCCCATGATCCCCTAAATGTCGAGCGGTATATTTTTGTTGACCGCGGATGGTTGAGTATTATTTCGACCAAATGGTACAAAGGAAAGTAACTATATAATGGGGTTTTTTTTCTTCGTTGGATGCTGTTACTGAGTCTATGTTTTATTTCGGTAAAGTTTCGCTCCCAGTACGCGAGTATAACGTCATATGTATTTTCGTGACTGACCACGTCGCCCTCTGCCCCAGCAAAGCGATTAACGACTGGATGAAGTGGTTCACCAAGAGGCGATTACTCGATGACGAGTTTCGTACGCTGTGCTCAACTATTTTTAGTGCATATAATCTGGCTTGCAACGCCTACAAAAGCAGAAAGGATATAGAGATCGAGTGGTTGTGTTTATAGCGTTGGGTGCATTGATTTCGACCCATTTACAGGTACCTCCAAAGTTTATCCGGCTTATGTAAGCAACACGCGTGTATACGGCTTCATATATAGCAAACAGTACAGTCTGTTAATTTGTGATATCGTTATTTCGACAAAATTCCATTAGTCGCAGACATCTCGGTCAATATGTATATCCAGCATTACATCTGGTCGATCAATTCACGTTCGACGTAAGAAGATCTTGAGTCATTTGTGTCATCGTCAGTCGAACGACTTTCGCTGTTGCCTTTTAAAAAAAACTCGCTTAACCGGATACACGATCTTAAAATAATTGTACAATTATAAGATTCAATGTTGCGGATAATTTTTTTAATTTTATTTTTTTATTTTTTTTATTGCAATGAATTTTGATAGGATGAAAAAAATTTATGATCAAAGAGATTTGATTTAAAAAGCTTGAAACAAAAAACTACTTTCGTAACTGTATTTTCTTCGGTAATCTGTTAAACATCTGCCTCTGGCTCACTCATTTTTTGCCGAATTATGACTCGTCTTATTATTATGCAGCCTTCTTCTTTTATACGTTGAGGAATTTGAAGAATTCAGTTGATTTTTAAGAACTGGGAGAAAAAACGTCAAGTGAGGACAGTGGAAAGATTATCGAAGAGTGTCTTTACAGCAAAGACACTTTCCGATAATGAAAACGAAGTATCCGACGAAGGGTGAACGCTCCAACGGCAATCGCCGGATGGACTTGATAAGACCCCCTAGTCCCGTTCTTTCTTCGTGCTCCATTCGGCGACAGAAAATGTATGAGTAGTTTCCTTTTTTTTCATATTTCCATTCGCTGATACTTGATTATGGAAAACTCTCGGAGCTTCGTGTCCCGGAAGTCTTCGGTCTCTAGAAATTCTACTGATGTCTTCGTGAAGGTTGAAAATTCAAGAGAAGGAAAAAAGTTAAGAAAGTGTTATGACGTTGTCCTGCATGACGTGGAATACCATTTGTCAGCGTTATCTCATCTCCATGTTGATATTCTTTGTTCTATTCGATGCTGATCGAGATTTTACTGCCAAAAATATATGTAACATTGATTCTAAGAGCGAACGTCAAACGTTTTTCTAAATCAAAGTTGATAGGTCATTATTTCCAAGTAGATATCCGTTCAAGTGAGAATTGAAGCTATCTCCCAATGGGAATAATGAAAAAAGGCGAATGCAGAATCGATCGGGCAGATGAGATATGTTCGATAGGTAAAATCTACTCGGCAAAATTCTCCAATCGAAGCTTCGAGTCATGAGAATTCTACACGCGTCTGATGAAGAAGCAGCCCGATGGGAGTCAAGAGTTGGAAATGATGAAACCAGTGAAAAAGAGAAAAGGATGTCAGAGGGTAAAGTTGGAGGAAGAATGTCCCGAGAGAAGAGACCTGATGGGTGTAGAATATTACAGTCCGAGTTTTCAAAACTCAGACTTCGAACTTTGAAATAAAATATATTGAAGTAGTTGCCATGATAATTTTATGATTAATCGTCGTTACCGACTATTTAATGTTTTGTTAATTATACGAACAAGAGGAATGATTGGTTGAAGAAACCGGTTTGATGTAATGTTCTACTGTAAATTGGATCACGTAACCATTGAACTTCTGTGAGAAGCAAAAGTTGATGCTTTTATTCAAACTCAAGTTCCAATCCAATTAAACTTTGGCTTCAAGGAAAGCAATGCTTATTTAAACTCAAGTGAAAGTCAATGATTGCTTATTGATTGCTTGTTAATAAGTATTTGTTTCTTCAAAAATGGGTAAGTCGAAGTGTTGAGTTTTGGAAGCTTCGACTGTGTGTAGAGCCTAGTGAAACTAGAGCAAAGTGAAGAAGCCATCTTAATTTGGCAGGCGTCGGACAGTATACAAGATAAGGTCACACGATAAGGGCAAATGGTAGTCTGAGTCGAGGCCTTCGAAATTGGTATCAGGAAACAATTGGCATAGAAATTGGTACTTGTGCTTCGAAGACGTTGTCGCACTGGATTTGGCTGGAAGCAACAAACCGGATGATAACTTTGGCAATGCAAATCGTTCATCGAGGCGTGGATGCGTACGAATTTCTGGTACGACCCTCGTCTCTCGTCCGGGCGAAAGGGTCTCCTCACTTTGTTCGTATCTGTACCAAACTTTCGTCAACTTCGGAGGAAGGAGTACATCATTCGCCTGAAGCACAGAGGACGAAGGGGGAGGGGAGAGGATCGGTCGAGAAACCCGAGAGAGATGTTCATAAATACATCTGGCTAACTCGAGTAACCCTTTCGTAGATGCTGGAACTACTGGAAAGCGCCGCGCACACCAGGGGGTTTATTGAATTCCGCTGAGAATCGTGCCGCAGAAACTCCACCAACATCGCTAGTGTAGGGGAATCCAATGTCTATGTGCATTATCATGCAAATTCATGCGGTAAGGATGGAATAATATAAAGTTAACTAGAAACATGATGAATTTAAGGATTTTCGCAAATCTCGTATGCTAACGATTTTAATTTGAGTTGCTAGAGTTTCTCCTTGTCACTATCTTCAAATGATGATAGATTTTATGAACGTCCTTCACTCGTGTACAAACGACATCATTTAATTATCAAAGCTCGGTGTATAGTGAATCATTATAATCGACTTTGAATACAATTGTCAAGCATTTCCTTTGGCCTTTGATTGGGCCGATTATAAAGGCACTGACATCAGCACCAATTTCGAGAGCTAAATCGTCCAACTCCGCGCGAATTCTATCGCGAACACGCTTTTGCAGAAAGTGCCGTCTTTGTGATTAAACAAAAGTAGGTTAATGTTGTTGGGACGCATGGACGACGTAGCGGACTATGGGACATCCTGAGACCCACCGGGTTGAACAATGGTAAAGCCGGTACATTGTTCGGCACTCGCGTTATCTGCTGTCCGATGGATGCTTTTGCTTCTCTGTACGCATGGGTTACGTATTTACATATGTACAAAACATATACATATGCTTGATATATATATTTCATTTGTACCAAAGTTGTGGCCCCTTTATAGATTCGAATCCATGGTTGAAGCTACTCCAACGTGCGTGAATAACAATCGAACTAGGCGCAGCACTGTTTAATTGCAACATGTCGTATCGAGCTGTCGTCCCGGGCGTGCAAGCGCCCAAGGAGTGCCCTCTTTTCGCCCCGATGATCATCCTAATGCAGTTCTCGGACTCTCCGCCATTCTTCTGTACTTTATACTTTCTGAGATCGTTAACCTCGGAGTGCATTCGAAAGACCATCATAAGCTTTATTTAACCAACAAACCATTTCTTAAGAATTTCGTACAAATGAACAAATCATTGTTTAAATCATAGAAGAAATTAAAACCGCGTTCTGTTTTTGGATTTTATGTTCGAACGATCGTAAAAAGTAAATGAGCGTTGTGCGTCAAGTTCACAATTGAAGGTCCACAATTCCCCTTGCCGTAGGGTTCTAATATTAATTGCGAATTCACGAGGCGTTCTCGTTAGGGCTCGGCGTGGATGACTTCCGGTGTTCCCAGTAAAAACTTTTAGCGTCAAGAGTATAATCGGCAGTCGGGGAATCGAAAATCGGGGTGTAGACATACGGTTACAACAACAGAGAACGAGAGAGCTCGCGCTTCGGTGAGCGATAATAGCTCGAGTAAATTTGACCGAGTGAAACGCAATTACGTTTTATATTGTGGCAGCGAGAGGAACGTTTGGCTTTGAAGGCGTAAAGCTCGGCTCGTTGCTCCCTCCGACAGTGAGATATCTTTTTATATTCTTTTTTTATCCCTCAAAAAATACACTGCCGCGTTATATGGGTCTGCGCATATGTATATATGGAGAAACAGATATCCCTGTGGTAATGCACAGTCGTTTATCTCTGTAATACGTGAATGCCTCCGCGTGAACCTTGAAGAATAGTCGGCGCCAGCCAAGAATTCGCGCACATAGCCAACCACGTAACTAACTCTATATAACGAAGCTTAGGCTATATGTGTGATTCGAGGGAAGAACGATGCGAGGACTTTGTTGGCGAACGTGACTGTCCGGGGAAAGACGACAGACAAGCGACGCCCGACAGAGTCAGGAGAAGAGAGAGAGAGCGCGTGTGTGTCAGCAGTGGTACACACTGGACATCGGTCATCAACCCGTTTCCTTAGAAAGACCACGATATTGCGTGCCCACTTCCATTTAACCCGGTTAATCGGTCGAACGCTTGTTAATTCTTCCACATCAGTCTACGCGGCTCTTCTTCTCTGATCATTGGTCTTATTCCTTGCCATATCGACGCTACATATTCTCTAATACTCTTTCCCGCATGACATCAACGAATAAATCGTGGATTGATCTATTGTCATTCAAGAGGTGACAGTGGCTGAATGTGATTGATGATGAAGAAAAGTGAATCAGAAGAATTTTGATGGTGGCGTCAGAAGTCATTGAATGTTTTCTCCCTCATGGTTGACCGCAGCAAGTCAGTCAACATCGACGTGAAAACAATTAACTTTCCACATGCTAGATCATTGAAAATAATACTATAAAATATTTCACGTAGATTCCAATTAACAACGATTGATAAGATGATAAAATCATGAACAGATGGTGTACTCCATCTCTGGACATTAGAATCGAATTTCAAACATACCAGCAATCAAGCTACTGGACCCCTTGGATCTATGCAGTTGTAATGCTGAAGCTCAGCTGCATTGATACTCGAGAGTGCATCGAGCTCTTGGGGAACGCGAGCCCACAGAGTGCAGGCTTGCAAACGAATTCCGGTATAAATAACTTCAAGATCTGCAAGAGTCGGCTTGCTCCACTGTTACTACTCTGCCCACTTGTGCGTTTATAAACTATATATCTTTCCATACTTATACACGTGCTTTTCTTGCTGCTATGATCCAACCTCGTCGTTTGCAAACACAAACTGCAAGCTCCAAACTCTAGAGCTAGATCGAGCAACCATTCTGATGAAACTCAAGCTTTGGTAACTCCTTATCTGCTTTATCAATGTTATTAAAAGCTTGTAGAGAACACCCGATTCTACCAAAAAATGTAAACGGTATATTCGAAAGTCTATCACACTTTCATAGAGTTTTTACACCAAAATGAACAACCACGATCGGTGCGAATCGTCGCTTTTTTTTTCATTTACAACGGCCATCATGTTTACCGTTTTTATAGAAGGCTTCGGTCTCCCTCTTTACATATTTGGCGAAGGTACCTACTGTTTACATTGAATGTACGTATATATCGGCGGAGTAGAGTTATATGTTTACACTGGCGAACGTGTGTTGTCTCATGTTGTATATATTCACTTCCTATCCTCTCTACATAGCCGGATCTTTTTCACTCCCAAGCACTGGCCCCAGGCCAGGATTAGTCGTACGAACCACGCGGAAAGCTTTTGCAACCGAGGCGCCACAGTCGTTCCTCCCATGCTACAGATTCATTCGTTCCTGTACAAAGGATGGTCGATATTGATGTTTGACTGAGTTGATTCTAAACCAGTTTTTAAAAAAAGGCTTTCAATTAGAATTTTTTTATCCATGTTTCGTATTCTTTTCCGTCAGTTTAACTTATTTTTCCAGCACTTTAAATTTATCGATAACTCGTAGAAAAGTCTTTTCATGATCAAATAATCCCTAAAAGTTCATTTCTCCCTAAGAAAAGAAGAAAGACTTGACATCATTTTTATTTCTTTTCAATCAGACATATTTGACGATGTGGGCTGAGGATTGTGACAGATTGCATGAAACCGTATTATTTCAAGAGCTGGATAACTTTTTGATTATTCTGTTCATTGTTTGCATCGTCGGAACTATTTAGTACGGAAATGTGCGACAACGAGGAAGTCAGTAACTACACAGTAGTACAGTAAAGCAACAGTATCGAGACTTCGCGAATACGGTATCTCCTCTATATATCTATAGCAATAACTAAGTTAACACACGTTGACTCAACCCACACCGGTGCAAGTCTTTGACTCTGTCTCCAAACGCAGTGCAACACCCCTAGGCTTCAGCGACGTCATATGAGGTTGGAGGGTTGACGAGACACTCGAACGTTTGCGCCGAGTGCTCGTTTTCACCGCGACATTCAGACTATCTAACGAGACGGTCTGCTCGTTGTCGGTGTATACTCTTATGCGCCTTTATCATCACTTCTATTTTTCAAGCTTTGCTCTTCTCGTTATTATGATATAGTTATATATACATATGACAAATACAATTGGGGCTTGGGAGGCTATGAAATATCGATTCTCTGAACTATCGATCAGTAGAGGAAGGGGTCATAATTTGAGCTCCTGCTCGACATTCTACGCCTTCTCATATCTCACAGACGTGCACCAATATCTGTTTAAAAACTGAGCATGAGTACACGGAATCGATGTAAGCAAAGGCTAATAACCTCTTCGTGACAGTATTGCAACGAACTTCCATCCGTTCTTTGCCGTCCAATGTTTACATCTTTCATCAGCGTTATTACTTGTTATTTTATTTCGAATAGTTGATATCGGATGGTTGAATTCAAACTTACTGGTGTTGATGTTAAACATAATTTACGGGAATGTCAACGCAAAGTGAAAGAATGGGCTGACCTTGTTTTTTTATTCCGATCAGATGATCCACAACTGATCCATAGCGTTAACAAATCTTTTTGTTATATTTGGTTCATTATTTATATACTTGAAAATATTTGTTTTTTCCTCTTCATTGATCGCCTCCATATACTCTTGCGGGTTTTCTCGAGCCCATCCAATCGCCTTAGCACCCTCAGAAACTCGAAAAAACTGCCTCCCGATCAGCGATTGATACGCAAACCAGTACATGACTAAACAGTCACCCAACCAAGTATTGACCATGCCCGAGGCTAGTTCATTTACGCCAACACCACCCACCGACCACCCACCCTTCGCTATGGTCACTAAAGAATATCATATTTCTACTTAATTATGCCGGTTATCAAATGGATCTGAAAATTATTATTCATACCTTCCCTTAAGTCATATTCAATAACACCGCGTTATAGGGCACTATTGTTGCTGTAATATAACACCACAAATCAGGATCCCGTACAGCATGCTTCAATGCAAACGCATAGTGAGGATGATTGTTATAGTAGAAGCTGAAAATGGAATCTCGCTGACGAAACATCCGGACGCGTTTGGGATACAGAATCGAATGTAACGGATACCCGGGCCGGCGAAGCTAATCGTACTCGATAACCTCCCCAGGGCAAATTCCATTTTCGATATGCATAACTGTGCATGTACTTCGGTGCATATCCGAGCAGCGTCTATAAAACTTCATAACAAGATCGAATAGAGCAGGGTAAAACAACAGGCATTTGTTTTTACCTCAATGTGCAATTCTATTGTGAAGGCTAAGAAAAGCTCTGAAATATAATGCCCGATATTCGCATTTGGTCTACAAACACGAATACAAAAAAATTTCAACGATATGAATGGGTTTGAAGAGGAAATATTGCTGCTTGCTGAACGGGAAATTCACGTGAGCTCGGGTATCGAAACCCTTGGTGGAAGTTGCACTATCGATTTTTTTTTAAAGCACGAGATGATTCTTCCTAAAAGCTGTAAAAGTAGAGAAAGAATACTAGGAGTAAAAAAGGGTAAAATATGAAGCAAGTGGTAAGCGAAAGTGAGAGGCTAGAATTACTCGTAAATCCGACACGGTTGCCTCGCTCGGTTCGCTGTACGAAACGTGTAGACTTTAAAAGTAGAACGTTTCCTCTTCTTCGTCCCTCAAGTTTTTCTCCACCCCTCGCAATAAGAGCTCGAAGCTTCTGCACGCCTGAGATTTTCCCTGGATAATCCGTCTTGCGCCAGGTTAAATTTACGACTCGGACGTTTAACCGGAAAGTACACGTGCTAGGAGAGGAAAAGGTGAACGGTATGAGGAGCAAATAGCCCCGGAAAGAGAAACACAAGCTCTGACGTCTTGCAATTGCGCTTGTCTTCTGCTTATTCATTCTTTCGTAATTTCCTGCTCGAGTGTGGTCGAGATCCGCTGATTATTATTTTCTGTCCTTTTTGTCCAGTGTTTTAAGGGTAATCTGAAAAATCGCCTTTGTTTTGAGTCTTGACGTAATGGCACGTGGGATAAAAATGACGCCAAGTTGAAATAAAAACAAATTCCACGCTTAAGTTCTTTCACCGGATTTTCGCAAATCAGGAGGCTTATTATCGCGGCTAAAAAATGAATTAATAGCGAGGAAAATATTACAGATCACAATATGGACCATTTATCAAGCGGCAATCAAGGGGCATGATCTGAAAGAGTAAAATGAATGTTTGCGTGTCAAACAAAAATATATTTATTCAAATCTCATGAAAATTCACTCTGTGAGTTGCCCTGTGGGTGTCCTTTCTGATACTCGGGAGAACGGATCGTGCGGAAAACATTCTCACACATAACGTCGTGGCTTTGGATCGATAAGGGACACGCGGGACTGGCAAAGATTTACTCGGGCCACTAGCTTTCAACTTCGATGACGCGTGTGTGTTATATTCGTCGTGATATTGCAGAACACTTCATTCAAACACGGAAACTTAACGCATACGCAGATATTCACATACATGAACTAAGTTCCAACTGAAATACACGTATGCGTTTCTCCTTGGTGTTAAAACGCGACCTCTATTTCAACAGTTACCGAGAGTTACATGAAAGCGTGATTTGCCCTGTTGACTCCTTACAAATCCAGCTGGCGAGTCTCGCTGCGTATATACTGATGACACGTATATATACAAACATACACTCAAGCTTTAATACCTTACGATGATATCAAAAGACTCGGTAGAGTCTGAGGACAAGTATACGTTTTAGATGTAAAGCTGCGGGATCTGTCTTCATGGCCACTCAGAGAGACTCAACTAATCCTGCTCCGCTGTGTCACTCGCGAGTGCACTTTCTGAACAAAACCTGCCACCTCTTGCACGCCCATCAAACATACCAACATATTTGACTGGTGAAAAGCCAATTTATGATTAATCGTGAACTTGACAAGCAATTGAGTGATGGACGAGCGACTATCGAAGCTCCTTAAAAACGGTTCGGAGGGAATGCATAAAAGCGAACCAACATTCAAATTCCAATGAGGGCTTGCGCGAAGTCTTTGTTCGAATGCCTGTAGAAATATTCAAATCATTGTGTTCTTTCCGTTTCGTAACGAATGGGAATTCCTAAGCATTTTGGACTCCAGCGAAAACTCTGCTGCGATAATGCGAGTCCCTGGAACGATTTTTAATTATCCCTTTACCTGCTCGATTGCGTCGGTGAATTTAATAGCGGATAATTCAGTCTAAGACATGGAGCAAGGGATGACACTGATAATCGATAATCCGGCAAGAGCAGCTAACACGAATTTAGGATTACTAATCGATTGATCCCCATACGGGTTCTGATCGAAGACTTACCCGGAGCTTGTAGATTATGTCTTGAGTAATTAGTCGACGAAAGCGAGTTAAAGGATAATTACAAGCTCGGTAGGACAACGTCTTTTTGAACGTGTCACTTAGTCGTCAGATTCAAGAAATTAAGTCAATGCCTCCTGTAGGTCGGGCATGATGGAAATTCCACATTTAATCCCGATGTTTTCATGACTCCAGGGAATTCGGAAAGACAAAAGAATGAGAAGGTATTGAAATGAAAAACGATCATTCTTCTTGGCTCGTTGAGTGAATGAAGATCTAACTCGTTATCGCGGTCTCATCAGGGTTTTCAATGTAGTATGGAATCGGGTAGAACATCCAGTTTGAAGCATCCAGTCTTGGAGTGGCGGTAACAGGGCCATAGTGAAAATTAGGTACGAGTGGAGATTCACTGATGCTGAGAAATGTTGGAGGGTTGCAGCCGTTCATCGTTTCGCCAGTGGTATGGGGAACAGCTGGCAACACCTGTGTCCTTTCTAAGCTCGTGCGGGTAAAGATCTTTTTTTATGCTCAACCTGAGCCGGTTCGTGCCGTTTACATTGGCGTGAATCTCAAGAATAGTTCCCAAGGGTCACAAATTCACCCTCTTCCGACTGGTCGAAGGTTAAAGAAGCAATTTGAGAAAGTCCAAGCAAACTTTTGTCCAGGAAGCTAAATTTCTTATCGGCAATCAATTATAATGTTTTCTTCTTTCTCTCGTAAAGACAATGACAAATTTCCATGTCATTATAAACTAATGAAACTTTCACGAATAAAAATATAATCAAGGGTCGGTTAACTGACCGAAAGCTAAAGCAGTAGCGTTGTAAACTTATTCCTCCGACCTTCTGTGCTTGATGGATCGACAACAACTCGCGGCTAAGTTGAAGATCTTGCGAAATCGGGTTATCTCGGTGCAAGGTCTAATCCGTAGCAACAGCAGCGTGTTTGTACAATGAACGAATAAAAACAGAGCAACGACTCTGAAGAAAAAGAGAAAAAAGGTGGGAGGTGGGAGGAATGAAGAACAATAAAAGAAAAAGATGCTTTGAAATAGGTGGTGAGCGTTTCTGTGTATATATATATATATATATATATTTGTAGGCATAGAGAAGAAGAGGGAGAGAGCAAGTTGCCGGAAAGTGTCGTGAAGATCCACTGGAGCCGGTAGTCGAGGACGTTGAGTGTGCGCGACGGTTCTAGGGGAAAGTATAGTATGTACGCTGTCGTTGCTGCCTCGTGGTCGGTAAATGTGGAGGTAGAGAGGTATCGCTCGATCACTGCGTCGCGACGGTGTCGCTATAGTTTCTTGAACCGCACACATAGAGTATGGAGAAAGAAAGAGAGAGAGAGAGAGAGAGAGAGAGAGAATGATGAGAAAGACAGTAAAGAGAATAGAAGAGATCCACGCTTGTGGAGGATTCGTAGTGCACGGCATGCTCGCGACGTTTTCCTCTATCGGGGCTTCAGGATTGGTGGCGTGGGAGACAGAGCGATCAGAATGGAGGGGGTAAAAGTGAGTAGGGGGAAGGGTGTGCTCAGGAGGATGCAAACGGGGGAACTTCTGCTGGAATATACTGTACTATAGGAGTTTAAATATATAGACATATAGGAATGGTAGTCGTGGAGGGGAATAGAACGAGGGGACGACGCGGCGGGGTACAAAGAGCGAGAGACGAGGATCGAGAGAACGTGCGAGTGGAGTAGTATACCGGGCTGGGAAAGCTGGCCGACGCCATACTGCCTTTCGGCACAGTACGCGCCCAGCGCTCACGGATCGTTCACTGCGCCGCTCTCTCGGACTCGGATCCGCCAAGTTTTTTTTTCTCTCCGTCGCTGGCGGCCGCGCGGGCGTGCAAAAAACATTAATTCATATTTCTTATTCTTTCTCTCTCTTTTTTCTTCGTACTTTACAGTTGTTGTTGTTGTTTTTTTTTTGTTTTTTTTTCTCAATTGTACTCGCTGACTAAATATCTACGTTGTTCTTTGTCTTCTTATTTCTGATCCGTGCTACTTGGGGCTAGCGGCCTACACACTCTCTCTCTCTCTTGTGCGTACTGTGTGGTTTAGCGTTTTCTTCGTATCGTCTTTGTAAAGAGTACACTTCGCCGGCGTTACTGCGTGTAATAATCCGTATTATAGATATATATATATATATATATCTTTGTTGCATACGTATATCTAAACATATACACAACAACTGGAGGATAAGCTTTACAAGCAACAGCTACAGCAGGATTTTTACCGGAGAATTCGTTCAGCACAGCAAGGTGAGTGACACCGGAAAAGATCAGTGTTGCCGAGGAAATTCGTTCACAGCAAACTTTTTTCTTTCCCAATAATCTCTCGGACTTTAACTCCCTTTAATTCCTTTCCTTTTAACGCTCTTGGCCGTTTTATTTCATGCAAGAGTAGTTCTTTTATCGGATTATGTAATATTACCAACAGCTAATTTATTTATTATTTCGTTTTTCAAGACATTAATGCAACTTATTTTTTGCCCGCTTGGTTATTTGTCCCGTTAGGAAGAGCGTTAACCTCCACGAACGAAAACGAAAGGCTTCTCATATTTCTATGAGGATATTATTCGAAGAGCACCTCTACTCCGAAATGGAAAAAAAATATTTAAAAAATGAGTTTTTTTTTTTTTTTTTTTTCAAAGAGCTTTTCATTGAACCGGCAAATGCGTTTAACTCGTTTTATTAAACAAACTTTTTCACGTTTATTTGTCCCTCATACACACCTACCTGTAGGAATGAATTCTCGATTTTTAACACATTTTTCTCCATCCCCGTAATCGATGAAAAAAAATTGATGACTAAAAAATATTTATTTTTGTGGATGAAGAAGAATTGTGGACTTTTTGGTTGAAGCTTTTTGGAGCAATAGTCTGTTGTGACTTCTGGCTTCGACAGCTCGGATATGAATTTACGAATATCGAATAATTTGTGGCAATTTGGACCACTCGGGATTTTGTAACTTCGGAGAGATGTTGCCACGCGAGTGGACACCAAAATAGCGATATTATAAATAATCAAACTTCTTGAAATACAGAAAAAAATATGTATTTTCCATTTAGCTATCATTTATTATGAATTACAAATTATAAGATACCGTTCACGAGATATTTTTTGAATTTTTACGTTTAAATACTTTTTATTTGGATTTACGGATAACAAGAAGTAAATTCTTCAATTTTTAATGTTTTGAAAGCTTCAAGCAGACACTTCACAACAATAAACATAAACTTCAAAATAATATGATGGTTCAAATTTCCACCAACATTTCCACAACACGTATTTCAGCTTCGAACGTGTTTTTTTTTTTTTTTTTTTTCGTTCGCCCCTGACGTCTGGCGATCGGATGACAAAATACACATACACGCTCGAACGAATCGGAACCGATAATCGATGCTGAAGAAAAAGCAGAAATATCCGTCATACCAGAGCTTTTTATTCTCTCTCCATCTTGCTCTATGTCTCTTCAAACCCTTTCTACGAAAGTCTCTGAATAATTGATACAGGAGCTTGACTACCTTTTCGATAGAAGGATCCAGTTTGCACTGTAGAAATCTTGAAATATCTTTTGCTCTATAACATTGAAAGATGGCAGAGTAAAACGGAGTGTATAAATGTGTATTTTACATAGAAACATATACACGTGTTGATGGAATATAGTGGAACATGGGGCAAAATGGACCCCTGGGGCAAAGCGGGCTAGAGCAATTTTTTAATTTTTTTGGCAGAGTGGGCTCTCCCAAAAATGAAGGAAAGTCAAATATTTCTTCAAATTTAATCTTCCTTCATTTTTGGGAGAGCTCATATTGCCCCAATAATAAAAAATGTCGAATAGCCCACTTTGTCCCGGGGGTCCATTTTGCCCCATGTTCCCCTATATATTGTACATATGTATGTATATACTTTGAATAAAATATGAAAAAGTACATATGTGCTACTTCAAGGGTCCTTCAAAGGGTCGAGATGAAATTTTAGATGAGATTCCTTAAAAAAGAAGTTTTCAGATGCTATTTTACGATGGGCTGTTTGAATTTTTGATTTAAATGTTTGAATGGGAACTGGTTCATCCAGAAACCATTTGTTTTCCACGATAATATTCAGTTTATATTTTATGAGAATAATATAAGATGCACTTGGTTATCAAAGTACGAGTTACGTGTGCCGTTGGTAACGTGAATTTAGAATTTTGATAAAGGGCCATTGCAGCGTTTCCCTTCGTTGCCTGTTTGCCTCGAAAATGTTTTAGAGCGAGAGAAGACCGGAGATCACCAAAGTGCCCAGAAAATGTGGTGTGCTGTGGCTGCTTCCGGTTCTGTATTTCTGGTGTCTTTGCCACTGAAATAGTAATGTGAGCGCGAGTGCTTTGGCTGGAAACTCGAAATACTTAGCAACGTGTATATTGATGCAGAGTAATTGTGTCTTTATTTATTATAATTAAAAAAATATATATATATATATTGCGTTTTGATATGTATAAAAATATCAACAGCATTGTTAATAAAACGAATTCCTAGAGCACTGAGTTAGCCTACAAACGATGACGTTAGACGATACAAACGAAACACAAAACCCTGACGTCATTCCTCGCACAATTCTCAAATATCCCCATCCTTCTAATTCAACGTTTTTATAATTAATTAAATAAATATGCAATCTGTAAACGTGTTCCTTCGTTATTAAAAAGCTTCACCCAATGTTTTGTCGTACAACTTTAAATTTGATCCAATGAATTCTTAAAATTCAGGAAGAAACTGTCCGGAAAGACTTGCATATTATTAATTCCGTGATATTGTGACTCCGTTCAAATGAATGATTAATTAAGACGAAAAAGTTGAGAAAAATATGATAAAATTTTCGCATTATACGCCACGTTTGAAAAGAAAATATATTGACCAGGAATAATTATTGAATAAAACGTTATATGCAAACACGAGGGTATAATTTATTCTTACCATGCGTTATACTGTATCGGTTAATGAACCGACACGAGGGCAACAATGTGACCGCTGGTTCCGCTATGAGATATCGTGTATCCCGACTCTCTCGGTACGCATATGCTCTAACAAACGAGACAACCCTCTCGGACTCTCTGTCCTTTCTCACATCCACCCTCAATCATCCCCACCTGGCAAACACCCGACCCTTTACCTCTCTCTCTCTCTCTCTCTCTCTCTCTCTCTCTCTCTCTCTGCTCGACCAGAGCACCACGAAACATAAATTTCGCGCATGGTTGCATAATGCATCCCGGTGTTACGATGTATACAACCATCCGGAGATATTACCATTATTGGTAATATATACACGTGCCTCACCTCAGCATGTGATCTCGAATTCGACTGGATTCCAAATTATACGACAGGAAATACACGTTTATAAATAACTCTTAGTTACCAAGAGGGCAAAATGAAGAAAAGAAAATATGAATCTACTGCAGATTCACATTCGAGTGTCCAATGATACGTATCGGTAAAAATTGATTGGATTATCGTTTTAATCAAAAATTCTCTACTCTTTTATTATATTTCTGATAATAAAAACCTTTTGGCTCCTTTTTTATGTTTTTTAAATCGATTTAAACCTCATGCGAAATGCAGAACATCACTTGAACCAGATAACAAAAATGGAGAAACTTTATATAAGGATCTGTGTATTCCGCAAACGTATATCTCATGTAATTTGCATCGATCTCTTTCCCTTTTCCAATACAAGGATTTATTCGATACTACACGTATCTTAGTCTCGTCGAGATTCTCGCTATGTTTTCATTTTGCCTTAAACGGACTTTTGAGAGCTCTCAACGTTTATCCGGTAAATCTCTCTTGTCAATTCAGGTTGCTATCGTTTCTGTACTTGATTTAACCTCGACACAATCAGAAGATGTTGCTAGAGTGTATTTTATGTACAACATTTAAATAATAGCCGATGCTTTATCCTTCAACTATTCGATAAATCCTTGAAAATTGTAGAAAATTAAGAAACTAATAAAACAAGAGGATTAAGAAAATATATATTTGAGCTTATTAACTCCCACGTCGATTGAAAAATGGTCGCAGAAACGGTTACAGAAGGACAGCTGATACAGACTATTTTTCATCTGGACAGTGTGAAATCGGTGGTCTTTCTTTACTGCTCCAACAGGCTATGATTCGAAGGGGGCGGCTGTTTGAAATCTTTCAAAGCTTTGCCAGCTGTCAAAATTTTGCTTCGAGCTAGAGCTAAAGCGTTTATATCTTTTGCTGCACATGAGAACAAGCGCAGTGCAGTGCGGGCGTGTCTTGTTATTTCACACATACTCGATCTCGAGTCTTTCCTCCAATATGAGCTTTTCGACTGCCATTCCCTTGGTTATTGAGGCAGATAAAATATGGTTACGACTTAAGGTTCCTTGAAGAATATATTTCAAAAGTAAAAAACGTATTTTCTTAATATGAAGTTATTAACCAACCTTTCCAAGCAGTTTATTAAATCATTTTTTTAATTAAGTCTTCATCGAGTATAATGCGAGAACGAGAGCGATAAAAACGAGTGGCTTCTTTTAGCAGATTGAGACACCGATAAAATTAATGAAGAAAAAAAATCGAATGACCGATCGTAGGGATCGGAAATGTCTCAATCAAAATAAAGGCTGTAAAATCCTGCAATCAACATGATTCGCAATCTCTCTACCCTCAGGGAACCCCGGCGTCATGAGAGAAACACACATAGTTCGCTTCGGATCTGCCAGGGGCGATTCTCGACGATGGCGACGTCTAAAGGGTGAAATATATAGATATATATGTATATTTATGTATACAGGAAGATCTATATATATATATATGTATCTGGACTACCAAAGACCCCTCTGGAAACGCTACACAGCCTTGTGTATCGAGAGTCAAATAATGTCCGAGTGGTCCCTCGCATAACCCTATGTCATCGGTCTATATGTACGTATAACTAAACGTGGATAGGTAAATCTCGTGAATTACTAGCCAGCTACCCCATCGACTAGCGATACATAAAGCACATAAACTGTAGGTGCAAATTTCAACCACAAATTTCCATTCAATTGATTCCCGTTCAAACAAAATTCATCGTAAACCAAAAAACTAATGGCCCATCCAAAATATTGTTACCAAAATTGAAACTGTTTTGCTACGATCATAATGCTCATTTTTGTAAAATAGAAAAAGAGAAAAATATTGCTCGCTTAATGGCCGTTCGACTGCATAAATTTTCACAAATTTTACGATTTCATTAGAGTCCAGATGATTCGGCCAAGAAATTACTTGATTTTCGATCGATATTTCTTTTCAATCGTCACACGCGTTATTCGATCATATATTGATTGTACGATTAGTGAGTTCATTGAAAGTCAAACATGAGCAGAGCGAACGAAAAATTGAACGTCAAAATCCTTCCTAATTCCCCTTTGGCATTTCAGTGGCGCTTCGCTGTGATCGGCAGCCATTTTTCCTCTTTTTTTTGCGGATTTAGGGGAACATGGGGCAAAATGGGCTATCGAAAATTTTGTATTTTTGGGTAAAGTCAAATTTTTCTTCGAATTTGATCTTCCTTCATTTTTGGGAGAGCCCACTTGCCCAAAAAATAATTTTTTTTCACTAGCTCGCTTTACTTCAGGGGTCCATTTTGCCCCATGTTTCCCTATTTGATCCAGTGATTAACGCGATTCCGACCAATTGTTTTTTCTGTCGATCAAACAACGTTTTTTTCACTCTCCTATATAAAAGCAAGTTTTTGAATGATGGCGCAGCGAATTCTTCTTCGTACAGTGATTAAAAAAACAATTCGTTCGAATTTACGACCTGGGTCAAGTTTGCGCAAATTCTCTGTGTAAGCAGGATATATATGAATAATGTGTACACAGTAGAAATCGGCACAGAGCCGAAATTCGAGCCCGAATAACGAAAGCACGGGTTCCCGAGGCCTCTGACATTTCAGTCCATGTGGAAACCACTCCGCTCTCCTCTGCCATTCGCTCTTGCTTCACATGCTTATTTGTATTCTGTTATATATATAAAACACCTATTTCAACGTCGAATGAAAACAGTCGGTCGAACGAAACACGCGTTTTACACACGTATTTATGTGTTGTCACACAAATTTTGGATTTCGGTCTTTTCGCCAGATTCGCAAGCACAGAATTGACAGAAAAAACATTCATCTGTTCTTTCACATACACACCCACACGTGACACATTTTATTCTACGTTTTTTTCACTGTTCAACCAATTTCGAGAGCTTTTTGAGCTCGAGGTATATTAAACAAAACAATCGTTTAACATTCGTTTCGTCGCATGCTGCGATATACGTTTGCTGTGAAATTCACCTCTCTATTAAATTTTGAACTTCGCTTCGAAATACCATATCGGACGAAATTTTATTTTTTTATTTACTGTTATATATTGTGTGTAACATTGTGTCGTAGGGGGTTGTGCGCTTCAATAAATCACTGCGTGAACACGTTCCTCGGACTATTGTAGAAAAATCTAGCGTGTGTGAACTTTCGTATTACAGAAAAGCTCATAGGGAGAGAGAAAAGAGACGTTTGTCGAAATAACACGAGAAACGAAAAACTCCATGTGGCCTGGCAATATGTGTCGACGACCTTCACTGCCAGCATCTTTCTTTCGTTATAATGTTGACGCTACGAAACCAATATCAGATGGTTTTCGATATATGTTACGAAAACGTTGGCAGAGTTTATGTAAACAAGTAAAATAAGTTCATTCGTTATATTTGGATCTCAGATACTTCAAAATTTTTGTGTGAATTTCGAAACTAACGTCTTGGAAGATAAAGATACTGATTTTTTCAAACAATATTTGAGAAACCTGATATTTCGCTATAGCAAAATCCTTAATTGTAGAAAAACAAAGTCATCGAAAGTTTTCCAATATCTGAGAATATTTGTGTACGACGTTTTTTGCGTATGTAAATTTATTCCTATATTATTTACTTTCTTTTTTTCCCCTCTTGTGCCTTTCATCTCCTTTTGTGTAGAGGAGTGGGGCAAAATGGGACACCCATCGAAAAATGATTTTTTCGACGGGTGTTCCATTTTGCCCCACTATCCCACTTTGTCCGCTTCTCCCCTATATGGTGAATTAGAACGAGATGTAAATCAACGTGTGGACAATATGCAGCCAAAGTTGACGTAATTACAAGGGTATATAGAAAAAAAGTTAATAAAGAAAATAAAGATGGGGTTTTTGGATTAATGCTCCGAATTTTTTTTTCTCGTGTCAAGGAAAGATAATGAATCGTTGCCTTTTTCATTCGAAGCGGAAGAAAAATGTAAGGAGGACTTGCCATGCGTGAATTCAATACACGAGAGGTCTCGATTTTGTTGCTCCAAGGAGGGTTGGAAGGGAAATTGAAGCAAGTGGAGGAAAAGAGGAGTAGGAAAGAGAGGTTTATAAAGATGGAAGTGAAACGTCGTTTCCTCGGAAAGGGCAAATTATGCGCAAGAGGGTAGAACTCCTTGGGGTTAAGGGATGCTTTGGTATTGGTGAGAAACGGTAAAAGAGGGAAATAGCAAAAGGGAAAGGATATTTTCTCTACCAGGAGCTACCAAAGTAGCTCCCTTACACGCAGGGTACCCATGTATATCGATCACTCCCGGTTCTTCAGTAAAATATCCACACTCTGTGTCTCTATACCAAACCTTTCGTGAATATTCAGTTGCAAATTCATCTCCTTCTCATTACAATTAAGAAACAAATTATTTTTGTTTACTCTCTCATCAATATTAATTCACGAAAAATTCCAAAATTCGTAGTCTAATTTTTTCACAATGATAGGAGAACATGGGGCAAAATGGACCCCTAGGACAAAGCGGCTTTCCAAAAAAAATATTTTTGGGGCGAAGTGGGCTCTCTAAAAAATCAAAGAAAGTCCTTCCTTCATTTTTAGGAGAGCCCAATTTGCCCGAAAGATAAAAAATTTTGGATAGCGCGCTTTGCCCCACGGGTCCGTTTTGCCCCATGTTCCCCTACACCCCTACACTGAAGATTTTGATTTGTTGATTTACCTTCAAAAGATCATTGGAAGAATGTTATCTCGAATGCAAAATTTCAGCAATGCATATTTAGATGTTTCTTCTCTCCAACTCTCTCTCTGTCTCTCTCTCTTTTTCGAGCACACAGCAAAAGACACACACGTGGTTGGTTTAACCAGACGGATTCACGTGGATTAAAAAGCCGAGTACTGTGTCTCTCCGGTCTCTCATGGACGGTGGAGAAGCTCCCGTGAAACGGTGAATGGATCTCGCCTTAGTAAAATTGTGTGTGTGTGTGTGTGTGTTTCTGTCTGAATGTGGTACCTCACGTTGTAGGCTGGCGAGATTTATGAATGAGCTTAGAGCCCGCAAGCAACGTTACTATATATCTATCGTGCAATTGCTCGTGTATATTCCTAGTGCAGCCTTATACGTGCACTTATACACGAACATATATATATATATATACACACATATATGATTGACCAACAACTATAGGTGAGACTTTGCTGGCCTAGGCATACATATCAGACTGGACCGTCTGTCGACGACTGTACATACGTGCACGCTATATACAAAACGCTTATCGCCATTGTATATCGTCATATATACAAATAGACAATCGTTCAAGACTTCGAAAGCAATTTTAACATAACACAGAATAAATAGTTTTTGTTTATTGTTTACACGATTGCATCAAAGTTTTTTCTTTCGCAGCACGCATTTACTGATGACGAGATCATTTTTATTTTAAATCTCGATTTAAATCTTAAACAATTTTATCGAGTTTCAATATAACTTTGAAAGCAAACTCGTACGTTGTTCGTATTCAAATTTCTTATTTCATCAATTAACCATATTTTTTTTGTTTTAGTTTTTCGTAAATTTTGTTCGTAAATGATTTCTTAATTGATCTAATAATTGGAGGATTTACATAATCAGCAAAAGTCAATCTTATCAAAAGCAAAAATCACTCGGACACGTGATAGAATTTTTGTTTTTAGAAAAAAACGTTTTAATTTGTTTCATTTGTGCGCTTCTTTAACGAGTTAATTGGTTAATGGATAATTATTTATTCAAACTACTCAATGTTTGAGTTATAAAATATACTTTTTAAATGAAGAGATTCCAGGTTTTATAAAGAGTTTGTAGTTCAACGATTCAGCCTTTATTTCACTTTGTTCGGGCACAAATTTTCACATATATATTTTTTTTAACTAAAAGATTTATAAAACGGATTCCAAAGTTTTAAACCGTAGTGGAAGTAAAGATAAAAGTTTATACACACAAACGTGTGTACATTCGCGTGAAACTTGCCTCGTCACACCTCCAACTTGCTTCTGCTTTATATATGCCTTGACTTTTCGTCTCCTGTTTACTCTTTTAGTCTTGGCAAAATAATCTCTGTCGGCAGTATAGCTCGTGGGCGCTTAGGCACTCTCCATAGTACACGACGGATACAATCTACTTTTACAAATTCTTTCGAAATGGAGGAGAAGAAAACCGGTTGCACGAGCAAGAGATCAAATTGAGTTCCGTCGTAGGGTAAAAATTGCTCTCACGCGTCACACGTTTTGAGTATGAGGACGTGGAGTATGAAGGAAAGAAATCGTAGGAGATTTAGTCTTATCAGTTAAGATTGTGGACAACGATAACGACGCGAAAATTCGAGAAATTTGGAACTTAATGTTAAACTTTATCGTGTTTATAACGATTTTTTAGAATTCAGGGCTTTATTCAGGATGGATTTTACAGTCGCGGAGACTTTTCATGAAATTCTTTTTTTTTTCATTTCTTTTTTGATGAAAATTCTTAAAAATACAAACTTTGAGGTTATTCATATATATTTAGCCAATTAGATAATAATTCATTCATTTCTTTTGACAATATAAATCTTTCGAATTATTAGTACGATGAGAATGGATGAAAGCGAAATGATGAAGTATAGAGGACCATGGGGCAAAATGGACCCCTAGGGCAAAGTGGGCTCTGCCAAAAATGAAGGAAAGTCAAATTTTTCTTTGAATTTTATCTTCCTTCATTATTGGGAGAGGCCACTTTGCTCCAAAAATAAAAAAAATTTGGCTAGCCCGTTTTTCCCCAGGGGTCCATTTTGCCCCATGTTCCCAAAAATGGATTCTCTACTTTTTTTTTTACAATAGCGTTGATTAAAAAAATTAATTCAAGGAAGAAATCCAACAGCGTTTCATTGTTTCGAAGACCTTACGAACGAAAGTTCAACGTGAATTTCTAAACGGCGATGAAAACGCGTCGTAAAGAGACATACTCATCGCGTGGGTCCCTTTTCTTTTTGTTACTTCTCTTATTCTCGCGTACACGATGATATACACCGCCCACCGGATAAAAACAGCATCATAACAATAATTTATTATTATTATTATTTTATCAAAAAACGAAATATAATACCGAGAGATAATTATGCAACAAATTCTTCTCTCTGGCTGTTTTATTATAACGATGAATCACCGTGTCAGCAAACAGTACCGCGTATTTTGCTGACACACATACACACGCGAACGCACTTACACAAGAAGTAGTTATCGTTGGTTGTTGTGCTGGGTGGGCGCTTAATTTGTACAAACTCTCTTTATGTGCCCATGTTAAATCGTGATATCTCTAGTACGGATGCCAGTTTCAAATTGCAGATAAGCTGCCAGGGGGCTTTGTAAAATAATCCATCCTTCCAAGAAAATTAACTAAATACCATAAACGTCAGAATTCATAAAGTTTCACTTTAAATTGTTTTCAGCGTTTGAGCATTAATCTTCAAAATTCTCACTACTGAGAAATCTTTGTTTTATAAAAATTAAGATATAAAAAAGAGGATGTATAAGAGAAAATCGAGGTAAAATGGAACCCCCGAGGAGGCCAGTGGTAGAAAAACTGAAACGTTGTTTCGAAAAAAAAAAAAAACTTTTCGCTTTATTTGAAATAGTACAATTTAATAAAATGTTCTTGTTAAGTATTGAAAGTAATTTTTCATCCTTATCCACATCTACGTTTGTACGAAAAACATATAAAAATACAAATAAGTTGAGGGTACTTTGCGATTGTTTATATTTCTTCTAGAGTTCTGTGATTTTCTCGTTGGAAGACCCAATGGCTTGGTCACGAATTCACAGTTATTCCAGGTCGAGGACTTATCGAGTCGATCTCTCGGTCAGCTTCAGCCCGAGAACTCGATATTTCGACCATCTTTTTTGTACTTGAAGTATTCTCTGTTATATATATATACATATACGTTATATACATTTATAATTCAGGCCATGCCAAGCGTACCCACACTTTTCTCGAAGTTTGGAACGGTGAATCATCGCCAGTCTGCTCTCGTGGTTCTCTTACGAACTCTGCTGGAAATTCAAAGTCTGCATTACAAAGAAATGTATATATACATTACATAGTAAATATATGTGGACGTTCGATGTGTTACGAGACATAAAAAAATCGATGAGACGAGCCAAATGGTTACTCAATAATCGAATTTCATTGGTCCGATGAGTTGGCTAGATTTTGGACCAGGTTATCGAGTTTTATGCAAGAACAAGCGAGAGAGAGAGAGAGAGAAAATGAGATCGATAGAGAAGCATTAAAACAGACATGCGAATTATTTCATTATCATGATCGCTCGTCGAGAGCTAGTCTAATGAACGACGTTAAAACGGTGCCTTCACGATGTAACTATATGGTCGAGAGGCTGGTTGTGAAACGAGACGGGAGGAACAACGACGCCGGGAACGACGACGACGACGATGACGACGACGACCACGACCTGGCGTTCATGTTCATCCTGGTGGTCCAGCACCTAAAACTCTCTTGCTATCTCTATATATATATATCGAATGATTGGCGAAGCCTGGAAAAAGCTTTGGCTCTATCCGATGCATTAACACGACGAACAGCAAGGGGGAAAATGAGAGGAGGCAAACGAGAGGATCGCTTGGGCTGACGCGCGCTCTCACTGACCTCAGCCATTATTATCAGTTTAGCTCGTGCCCAGTGTCGTTACATCGTCGACACATAGACCGTTCGAACACACTCCAAAGAGCTCTCTCATCTTTCTCTATCTCCCTCTCTTCCTTTATCTCTTTTATACACACGCACACTCTATCTATCTCTTTCTCTGGTCCCCTCTAGGTATATATTCTCACCAAGCTCAAAAGCTCCTATATAACGATACCCAAGAGCTAGGGAAACATCGTTGGTTATAGGGGATTAAGAGCACACTCGTTTTGGATCATTTTGTATACTGATTGCCTCGTTCCTTTGCTACAAGAGAAATGAGTATATATCGAGGATTATTAAACGGTTATCGTTCTTTTTATCTTAATGAAACAGTCCATTTTTTTAATCAAAACCAACCACCATTACATTCCCCATCTGTATTTCGCAACACACGTTCAATTTTTGACACATTAGAAATTATTTTTTACTCCTTACGAGCACATTTATTCGATCAAATTATTGATTGATTAAGTTTTTATCTGGATTGGAATTCATATTGATTCACGGAACGAGAATACACTTGTACTATTTTTTGTTGTTGTTTTTATCGGATCTGTTCGTATAACTGATTTAGCTCGTTATTTATTTATTCTTCATATACAATGGACAATATGGCTCAATGTCTTTCATTGAAGGAAATGAAATAATATTCCAATATCCCATCAGTAATTGGCAACAGGCATTTAAGGGAACATGGGGCAAAATGGACTCCG
Organism: Campoletis raptor; assembly: GCA_948107755.1. Lineage (NCBI taxonomy): Eukaryota > Metazoa > Arthropoda > Insecta > Hymenoptera > Ichneumonidae > Campoletis > Campoletis raptor. The sequence goes on along the minus strand of OX403629.1, from coordinate 15,737,953 downwards.
GGGACAAAGCGGGCAATCCAAACATTTTTATTTTTGAGGCACAGTGGGCTCTCCCAAAAATGAAGGGAAGTCAAATTTTTCTTCGGATTTTGCCCACTGTGCTCTAAAGATAAAATTTCTTGGATTGCCCGCTTTGCCCTAGGGGTCCATTTTGCCCCATGTTGCCCTAATTATTTTATATGTTCAAATAACTGTGATATCGGTCGTTAAGACATTGAATACAGTAAATTATCAATTGATAGTAAGTTTTGATCTCGATTTAGTTTCATAATGAATATAAAAAACTGCTACAATGAGAAATTGAAAAAATGTTCTATATATCATTAATTTGAATTCTCGTGTTTATAAAATGACAGAATAAATACTGTTTAAGAACTGACAAGAGAGACAGTAGTTCTCAGGTGACTGATGAATGCAGAATGAATTCACAAGAAAAGTCCAACTCGCCAAGGACCCATAATATATCATTTTTACGTATTCATAAAACTTTAGCTTTTAATATATGATAAATTGATAAGTAAGTTGGAAAACGTGTATATATACTGGTAAGATTGGACCTGAGGCAGAAGATGAAGTAAAGCAATACGTACGGTCTATCGTGAGGTTGTATCTCCAGGGAGAGTTGTTCCGCATTATAACCGTAGATTGAATTTGTTGGTAAAGTAGGTCGAAACTTGAAGGAGCAGGAGCCGTGCGAAACGTGACAACTTTCTTTTGTACTCTTCATCATTTTGGTGGAATACGATGAAAGAAAATGAAGAAGAAGAAGAAGAAGAGTTAAGAGTTAAAGAAGGAATAAGATAGGGTTGTGGTCAGTGGAGAGACCGAGTTGTTTTATTCGGAAAGTTGGTCTATAAGACTGAATGGAAGTGTTGATGCTTTATAAGGCATAAAAGAGAAGCTTAGGCGACGAAGTAGTTTTTCTTTTGTTTTATAGCAAGCCCGAGGCCATTTTTTTCTTATTCTCGTTGTTGTTGTGTCATTTGTACGTGCGGAGATGCTCTTTAAAAGAATGTGTTAGGTCGTCGGCTTGGGGTAACTCGATCTCTGGGCTTGGGCCAGCATGTACTGTGGACTTGGTCTATTCGTCGCCATTGACGTCGCAACACCATCACAATGTTTCTCTTCACAACCCCACGTTCTCTTAAATTCATACTATGTATATATACATATATATAAGGGAACATGGGGCAAAATGGACCAGTGGGGCAAAGCGGGCTATCCAAATTATTTTTATTTTTGGGGCAAAGTGGGCTCTTCCAAAAATGAAGGAAGATCCAATTCGAAGAAAATTTGACTTTCCTTCATTTTTGGGAGAGTCCACTTCGCCCGAAGAATAGATTTTTTTGGATAGCCCGCTTTGTCCCAGGGGTCCATTTTGCCCCATGTTCCCCTATATATGTGTCTCCCTTGTCATGTGTATATGCTAAGGTGGATATATTGCGGGGGTTACATTCCGCAAGGCAAAACGAGCAGCGAACTCCCCACAGTCGCGAGTCGCCTGTGCGAAACATTTCCTCCCCCGGTACGTAATGCACGTTCTTTACTACGTATTCGCTGACTGTTCTGTATACACGAATACATATACGTTCATGCGAAGCCATGTACACCTTGGTGTGTGCATGGTCGACGAACTTTGTCGACAACGCAACGAGTAGCCCTAGACACGAGGAACGAAAGACATAAACTTGGTAACGACGAAACGAGGGCCTTTCCTTCTAACGTTCTCCTGCATTTTCTTTCTTTCTTTCTCTACATTTCTCACTATGTCTCTACTACTGACACACTCGCTCTGTCCTCTTCTCATAACGGACGCGGAAAACGACTTCTCCTGGGCAATTTCGTTGCCAAGAGCTCTTTTATAATAAAGGTATGACCTCCTTTATCGTGTGTGCGAATAAGAGAACCACCGAGACTTTACTTTTCGATGAAATAATGCCTGAGATATGGAACGGTGATAAATAAAAATGAAAGAAAGGACTCGTCAAAAGCTTGAGGCACGCGATAAACTTCTCGATTTTCAACAGGCATTATTGTTTCGAATATTTTTACATTTTTGTACTGTTTCGCCGAGGCGTCGAAAAAGTATATGGCCAAAATGCCAAGTGTGTTATTCCGCCTTTGGGGACGCTTCGAACTCTACCGGATGCTAAATTGGCCACTTTAGGTGGTGGTTTTACAGGCAGATGGCTGTTTTATTGTTGCACGAAAATTTTTTTGAACTTATTTCGCAACCAGAGGTCGAAAATATTTGAATAATTAACTTATTTTTCTGCTTGAGAAAGTAATGATTCCAAAAAAGCAACTTTCACGGTGGAAAATCATAATTATGCATCACTGATTGTTAGTGAAAGTAAAAATTAACAACAATTAATGATAACGACTGTGATAATCGATATCCACGTAGAAATTTTTGAGGTTTTGCTTGTTCAGGATCAGGCCATAATCAATTTACGTAACGGGTAGCCCTATTATAGAAATCCTGAAAAACGTCGTCCTGATGCTCTCCGCATTGTGGCCTTCATGGGACTCGTTCTATAAGTCACTTCGCCAAAATTCTAATAGGCTGAGATTTACGACTGGAAAAGTAAACGTAAGAGCTCATCAAGTGTGTATTAGAGGAACATGGGGCAAAGTGGACCCCAGGGGCAAAGTGGGCTCGTCCAAAAATGAAGGAAAATCAAATTTTTCTTCGAATTTGATCTTCCTTCATTTTTGGGAGAGCCCACTTTGCCCCAAAGATAAAAAAAAAAATTAGATTGCCCACTTTGCCCCAGGGGTCCATTTTGCCCCATGTCCCTCTAATGCATTTGTCTAGTAAAATACACGAAGCTTAGTCGAGAGCTCGTTACCAAAGGTAACGGTGAAGAGATCACGCGGTGTTGGATCCGCGACCAGAAACTCGATACTTTACCCTTATTTCTTGCTATTTTTCTTGTCGCGTATGCTGGACACGAGAAAAGGTATGGACAAGCTACTGGGCTTCACACGTCCAACGAATAATATTCAATTTCACGTAATTCTCGTATATCTGTCTGTATTTTTTTATCTTTTATACACACATCGAGCGAACATATCCTTGATGACTTTTTCGAAGGATATATATTGGAAGCGAGACGAAAAAAATCACGTGAGATGAGAGCATGTGTAATAAAATGAAGTAGAAAGAAGCCAGAAAAGGGAATGTTCGAAATATTCTATGGGGAGTTGAATAACGTCGAAGCTTTTCTAAGGACTTGACGTGCAATCGTCACATTTTCAAGGCGCACGGTGAAACTGACTGACTTGTTGGAAAAATCGAGTAAATCTTGCCAACTTTACTCCACCAATAGAAAATGTGACTTCCGGTTTCGTGTAGTCGAAAATATCGGATAAGTCCATAGCAAGTTAATACCTTTTCTCAATGTGACGTTGATCTGAAGGAAAATCAAGTTTTCCAGTGCAACTCTTGGTCGTATTTTCACTTTATTCCAGAAAGAAGTCTCGAGAGAAATAAGAGAAATGGGGAAATACGGCACCAATTTTGAAGAAAATACACATTTTTGTTGTTATTCGATAAAAAAAAAAAAAAAAATGTATTTTCATTTTGAATATTGTGCAATTTCTTACATTCAAAATGTTACTCATTCGGTCAATCCTGCCAGGGCAATCGAATTAGGACATTTTATTTTCCCCATGTCCGTAGCCATGTCCTTTATCGTGCTACTGTCAGAGCCTCATTTAAAAACCAAGGCACACATCGTATGTCGACATAGCTTAATATCTTAAGTGACAACATTTAGAAACTTTAATCGCAGCACTGGTGTCTCATTTTGCTCTCTGACCTCCAGTTCTAAAGGTGGCCCATTTTGCCCCCGGCCACTTCCTGCTCTGATCTCTCTGTATAAATATATATGATTTTTATCTATATATGAAAAGTAGAAGCAATATAACTCTGTACATAGAGCCCAAGGAACGTGTCTATATATTCAAAGCTCTTCCCATTCGTTTCACGTACAAATTTCATAGCAAAAAGAATCTCGAGACGAGCGAGAGTTATTCGTTCACTCATCTCTCGCCAGGTCTTCGTTATTATCGAATCTTATCTGCAGCGCAGCGCACTCTGAAAGCCAATAAGAAAAAAATCGTGATTATTGAGAGTACGCGTAAACGCTCAGCCCCTCAGTGCGCTTGTTCGTCTCTTGATATATCATTTTTCCTCTGTCTCGCTCCTCTTATCTGAATATTTATCCAATTCTCGTGGCTCCACTTTGCTCTCGAGATTTGAATACGTAATAGCATTTCTCGGGCTTTCGAGTGTGTAAACTCGCGCAAGGCTCTATTTCTGTGGTTCACTTGCTAATTGCGTCCCGAATTAACCAGCTTTGCTTTTCTCATTAAAGTACGCTAGATCCCTAATCAACTTATTGCGACCTAAATTTCTTAATGTATTTTAATGTAAAGGTCAATACATTCGACCTAATGTTTTACTGTGAATGTGACATTTAATATTTTCTGTATAAGTTACAATATCAAGAGACGTCATTTGGATGCTTGAAAATATGATTCCGAGAACATGGGGCAAAATGGACCCCTGGAGCAAAGCGCGCTAGCCAACATTTTATATTTTTGGGAGAGCCCACTTGGCCCAAAAAATAATTTTTTTTTGGCTTGTTCGCTTTGCCCCAGGGGTCCATTTTGCCCCATGTTTCCCTAAATTTAGGTAAAGTTTATGTGCGAATCAAAAATATCCATTAAAATAACGGATAAACATTATTTTTCGTTCTGTAAATTCAATTAATAAGCAATCGATTGTGATTTATGATGATTTTACGATTTAACTGGAAACAAAACGTGCTCGAAGTGAGGTTTGCATTTTAGTACAAGGTCTAGTACCGCGTGCTCCATAAATATATCAATGGAATAAATATATTTCGTTCTATATATACATATATATATATATATATCAATATGTTTAGATTGAATTTTATGCGAATAAGTAAAAGCGTTAGTCGACAGCGAATAGTACTGGATTTTGTGTAGCACGAGCTCGAACACGCAGTTCATTTCTGGATCCCGTTCACGCGAAAGAGCGAATGAGATCTTTCCGTTTGAGAGACGAGAGGTGAGTCACGAGAATAAATGGAGAAAGAAGGTATTCAAAAGTAAGATAGAAAGAGAAACGAGAAGAGAGAAGTCTGTGAGCTGTGGAGTTTTAACAGAGGAGCAGGCTTCTCTAACTTGCTTTACTATTGGATAAGAATCTACCTTGGTACTGAAAGTCTCTCGTCGTCTCGTAGTTCTTTCTCCATTTCTTTTTTTGCTTCTCTTCGCAGTTGCACTTTTACGTGCACACACGTTGCAAAGAAATTCTTGCAGCATCTCCAGAGAAAAGAACACGATATTTTACAACTAGACTATCTATCTAAGAAATTTTTCCTCACTCTCATCTGCGTGAGTGTGTATTCTGTTATAAGCTTTTTATCTGCCTGAACAAACAATGCTTCACGCTCTCTTCTCGCAATTTATTCTTTTTTATCCTCATCTCTTGCTTTGTAATTTTTATACACATTTTTTACCCGTGGTTTCATGTGGTTGTGGTGCTCTGTCTTCGACGCGAAAAGGGATTTCATTTTTTGAGTAAAACGTTTTTGTCTGACCTACTTTTTATTATAATAAGGGCGAGGGAGTAAACATTTTGATGTAAATGTTTATAAACGTGATAAGTATACATCGAATGAGATATTGTTCATGATTACTTTTGTTGCAAAATAAAGATAGAAGTTGTTTGTTCAACAACTTTGTAAATTAGTTTTGGGAGAGGCCACTTTGCCCCAAAAATAATAAAAATTAGATTGTCCATTTTGCCCCATGTTTCTCTATATCATTCATTTCTTTGCTTCAAACCGAGTTGAAAAAATTTGTTTAATTCTTTCATATAGTCAAATACAAATAGCATCGGTTTGTGTGGTGTAAAAAGATGTTCCAGTGAGATTAATAGTGCTGGAGTTTTAATGAGTTTAATAAATCGATATTTCTTGGTACAATTCCATCTGCCTTGTTAAGGACTAACTGGATCTTCGTCAAGAACTAATTTTCGTTTAGCCTACTGTGCTCCGAGACTATAGGGACACATGAATCTTCGAGTTGTCTCACTGTGCCAAAGTGCAGTATATATAGAAGCAACGCTTGATACGCTAGATAAAATATATGTAACAGTTCTGTGGCGAGATAAATGTGCAGTGTGAGTCATTTCATCGCTGTGGGAAAGATGTTGGGACGTTGAGTCGTATATAATCTGCAATGTAACTCGGACCGATCTACTACTGTCAATTTTTCAACAATAATAATGTCTATATTATTATTAATTAACAATTAAAAGAAGAATTATCATTTTTGGACCAGGAATAATATTTTGGACGAAAAAAAATGCACATAATTCATGAAATAATCGATGCAGTTAAGGGTAACAACCAATCAATAAATTTTTCACTATAAATCGCCTATATATTTTTCTGTTACGAATATTGACCACGTATTTTATAAAAATCTGATTTCAAGCTTTTCATTTATAGCAACATTTATTCTATCCCAATATTCGAGAAAAATGAAGGAAGATGAAATTCGAAGAAAAATTCGACTTCCCTTCATTTTGGGAGAGCCCACTTTGCCCTAGGGGTCCATTTTGCCCCATATTATTCTATATAGTGAATTCTCTATTAATAGGTGGACCATGCTCTCGCTCCATTACTCTTGATTAACTATATTGCCAGGGCAACGGCATTGTACGATAACGGGCAGGCAGATGTTCGTGTGTCTCAACGTATAACACATTTACTTATAAAACATCGGAGTAAATTGAGATATTCTTGAAATATATTGCATGTTTGACTTGTAAATTGCTTTCTCGAAATTCCTCAACATCTTCAAATATTCTCCATGAAAATATTTGCTTTTATTTACTTCTCATTTAACCCTTCACTGCGTATGGAACCAAACTCAGTTTGAAGCAAGTAGTCGATTTTTTTAGCAACAAAAACCAACTGGTAACGAGTCGATGACAAAAATCTCTATTGTTACGATTAAAATACTGAAAATTTGATTAATTCATTTTTTTTTTCTTCACATTCTATGCATTAACTTATAAAATGTATTTCTCTGGGAACACATTCCATTTAGCCTCCATTCACTGTGTATATATATATATATATATATATATATGCACGCATTGTCGAGTCAGCGGACGACCGAAAAGTATTTTAATTACAGTTAACTCGAGAGTGTTTCTCGCTGCTGACGTTATAGTCAGTGGAAGTCTGTCCGTTGAATCATTTCGCTTAGGTGTGAATTTTATTTTCTTCTTTCTACGTGAAAGACGAGATTCTTTCTCGCCTTGTGCGCTCTACTTTAAAAGAGAGAGAGAAAAAAAAAGAAGAAAAAAAGCCTTTGCAAAGGATATGAGAAAGAGGGGACAATTATTTTGGTCTTTATAGGAAAAAAAAGTGAAGTGCCGAGAATCATTCGCCCGCGAAATGATTCACCAGCTAAAATTCACGAGAAGAAAGATTTAACAAGAGAAATTCTTCTTTTTACAAAGAGCTCGAAGCCATCGGGATTCCTTTTTTTAGGATCGATTGCTTGCGATATTAAATGAACATCGCAGATCTCTAATGCAAACCATACGGTTTAAAACCGCGCCCCGTCGATATCGTCATTACTTTACGACTTGAACTACGTTTATTACCTTCTCGTGCATTCATCAGCGAAAAAGACACTCATTATTTAAATTAGACATAGAAACTAGCATTACCTTAAGCTGTGGCGACTTCGTATTCACTGTGAGTAAAGCTTATATTAGTTTCTTTCGAGCTCGCTTCGAGTTGCTCGCCGGAAACGACGCGTCATCATATTTTCCAAGGTGGGTATCTTTTCTCCTCAGCTCCTACGATTACCTATCCTCGCACACTTTAATACTTCTTTTCCTTTTCTTTCTTCTCTACACGTTTTATTCGTTCGCTCAAATCTCCCGAAGCTAAAAGTCTTCTCTTTCATGCGGCGAACTTTAAATTGCAAGCTTAATCCTATTTGCGGAAAATCAGCTCTCTGCGTAGTCTACTCGTGTTTCATTTTTTTTCTCTCTCGAAGTTGTGTAACTTATAGTTTATCCAAAAAAAAAAAAAATTGAAAAATCTGACGATCTTTTGATTTTTCAAAAATTTTCTATTTAATTAACAATTTAAATGGTAATGACATAATATTTTATTCTTAATCACTATTTCTTTTATTTCGATCTTCCTTCATTTTTGGGATAGGCCATTTTGCCCCAAATATGAAAAAAAATTATTTGCCCGCTTTGCTCCAGGGGGCCATTTTGCCCCATATTCTCTTATTTACATATATAATCGCTTTACACAGATATTTTTAGTTGACGAACCTTGACTCGAGTTGCACATAGAATTTTCCCCGTTTCGAAGGTCGTGAGAAATAGTGGTTAAAATTTTTCAGTATCTTCATCTCGAAATCCGGTGAAATCGAAGCGAGGAAAACTTACATGAAAAAAGACGAAAGTACTAAGGGCAGAAATGAAGAGGAAGTAAAATAAAATCACTTGAAATGGCAGAAGTTTATTCAGACGCCGATTTATCGAGTACCAGATTTTATTACGACGATTTTGTTTTCCCACTATTTCAATTTATCCCTCACTTTAACCATTTCTGTAGAGAGGAAAAAAAATCCACGATCGTTTAGTACTTGACCTAAAATTAATTGAAACGAGAAGGGACTTTCGCGGTGAGACTCGACATCGTGAACGCGAGGCAGGTAAAATATTTCTTTTCGAAATATTGAGTAAAGGAACGACTTAATAATATTTCTTTAAAGCTGAATAAGAAATTGGGACGATGCAAATTTCTGACGGATATTTAGAGTCCCCGATTCGAATTCAAGTGAATTAAATGTAATGAAAAGAAAAATAACGAAAGGGAAAAAAGAAAGATTCTCAATCATTACTTACGCTATCGAGAGTCAGGGTCGCGTTTTATATAACGGCAATTTTATTTCCATATACACTACGCTTTGTCATCGGATTGTATTTTTATTAAGCACTCACTCGCTCTCTCTCTCTCTCTCTCTCTCTCGCTCTCTCTCTCTCTCTCGCTCTCTCTCTCTCTCTCTCTCTCTCTCTCTCTCTCCTCTCTCTCTCTCTCTCTCTCTCTCTCTCTCTCTCTCTCTTTTCTTACGAGGCTGGTAATTTACTTTATTTTTATATATGGTTATAGCAGACGACAGACGAGACTGTGTGTTCGTTACAGACGCCACGAGCCTGATGACTGTTTTTTCGCGATGGATTTGCTTTAATTCACGTTCTCCCGAGCGATACTCGTATTATGTGTACAACTCTCACACACACACACACACACACACACACGCGCGAGTACTTACACAGTTTGCCACTTTTCTCTTCTTCTTTAATTCTCTCCCCCGAGCCGAGAGTTTCCTATGAGCTCAGGATCAAATTGCGTCATTTCCATCGCGTGACTATCGTCATTATTTTCTGTTCGAGTTTCCATCAGGAAAGTAGATCTGAAAAGGCGTATGTAGTCTCGCCATACAGCTGAGAAATAGCCGGAGACACGAAGAACAATGGAACGATAAGATTCACTCCGAATTTTATCGTTTCAATTAATTTATCTCAAAATTGATCATTTTTTTCTACATAATACACAGTAAAAAGGGAAAATGAAGAATTTCCAATTAGTTAATTATAACGATGATTATATTTGCTGTAAAATTTCAATTTCGTTAATTATGTTAATTATGACAAATGGGAGAAAAAAGTGTTACAAACGGGCTCCGAAAAACGTCGTGATCCTAAAACTCAAAGTATCATTCGCATAAAGTATTTTTTAGCATTATAAATATGTAACATTTCTTGCACCGAGTATTTTCTAGGGAGCCGGCAATTGACGGTGGCGAGGGACAAAAATGTGTGTGTGTGTTTTTTTTTTTCACGCGTACAGAAAAGCGGTGAATCTTTTAAAGACCGGAGAAAGGCACCCCCAAGGGGAAGGATGCTGTGTAACTCGTAACAGATGCGCGCCAGTGCAGCATCTCGCGAAAGTGTCTTCTTCGGTCGGTGCTTTACTAATACACTCCCACGCAAACCCTCACATAGCTTCTGTCAATATATATATGTATATCGAAGGTTTTTTCAAATTCTTTTTCCTTCTTCCGTCTGCAAGCGGCGATGCGAAGCGAGAAAAGAGGGACACGCATGCAATGTCTTGTCGTCTCTCGGGCAATTCGCTCGAGTCTCCTATATAACATGCAAGAACGAGAGGGAAATCTGGCTTCGATTCGCCAGCTCTTGCTGGCGTGTCTGTGAATCTTCGCCGGAGGAAGGACCGTCGATTCTTGGAAGTATAAATCTCGTTCATGCAGTACATTTAGTACCATGTCCGTGTGCTCTTGTAAATGTGCGTTTATTTGCGTGTATAGGGGAACGTGGGGCAAAATGGACCCCTGGGGCAAAGCGGGTTATTCAAAAATAATGATTTTTGGGGCAAACTGGACTCTTCCAAAAATGAAGGGAGATCAAATTCGAAGAAAATTTGACTTTCCTTCATTTTTGGGAGAGCTCACTTCGCCCCAAAAATATTTTTTTTTTGATACCCCGCTTTGCCCCAGGGGTCCATTTTGCCCCATGTTCCCCTAATATGCAAATATTCGTTGATTATATATACACAGAACATTTGTTGCACACACAAACATATGTATTTGATTAAAAGACATCGGACAGAGTCCACCATTGCAGTTTGAGCTCGATAGACCACAGTAATTATGTCTCGAAGTAATTATACGTTAATTGGTAACTTCTCAGTAGCGAACAAATCGTCGATGTGCGTTTAAATGCCAAGTCTTTAATTTCCAAACATTCTACGTATTCAAACCGTACAATAGAAGTGGTCAATTGAAAAAAAAAAAAAACAAACAATAAATAAAATAGTGATAATCATAAAAGGACAAGAAAGTTAAGAAAGTCGAGAATCATCTTCATTTGTTATCGCGAATTGATTGACCAAAGGGTTCCTTTTGAAATGACTGTATGGATCAAGATCCGTTGAGTATTAATTTAGGAAGTTTATCTTCGAACTGAAAAGTGGAAGATCGAGGGAAAAGAAACTTGAAAGAGTTCATTTGTTCTCTCATTAAATTATTTCAGAACATTTGATAAAAACTTGAGTGAGTTTTTGTAGAAGATAAATTCTGTTATTATTTCGTTCTGTGGACTTAAGGTTTTGCCATAGTTCCGAGGATTTTTCTCTCGAGACTGACAAGGGATAACTAGCAATGCTCAGTAAGGTTGAAAAATCGTTCAAGCTTTGTCTTTCCTTTTTGAAAGAACAAAAATAACAAAAATTGCATTCTCGACTCAATGTGAAAAACAAATATTTTAACGTTCCTCCAGAGGCCCATTTACCACTTACGAAATGGTGCTTCGCGGGGTTCTCTTTTTCTTCATATACCTCGGAGCTTTCTCGTAACCGGAAATGGTTTGGACAGATCGCCTCGGGCGGTTGTTCAATGGACAGGAAGAGAGAGAGCGAGAAAAAAGGAAGAAAAAAAAACGCTGAAAAAAGGGAGATTCAACGATTCGAAACCGAGTGATAGTACGCAAAGGGTGTTGTTGATGCTCCGTGGCATTGCACGTAAAGAGAAAAACAAACTGCGCTATCGTTGTCTGTCGGTGTACCAAGAGCACGAAGAGTTAAAATTTAAGCTCTCGTAGAAACTTCTCCAGTTTGTCGCGATGGAACGCGTGGACAAAAAGCACTTCAACAGTGGAACCGTGGGAGCGAGAGATGTGAAGGGTAGGGGCACGCTGCTCGGAAACGCAGAGAGAAAACAAAGAGGATCCATAAAGTTTGGGCGGGTTAAACGACGAGGAAAAAGGGTATGCTTTTAATTCTGTTAGTGGAAGGACGGAGAGGGACTTTGAGGGAAAAAAGAACAAACAAAAGAGAGAAGAACAAGAGGAGTAGGAAGCAAACAAGGATTTTGTGTGCAAAGAGAGACACATATATACATGCACTTTTAAAAATGAAGCTTCCTTTTTCAATTATTTCATTATCCCCGGCAAGGAACGTACGAACGTACACCCTGTTCTTTCATCCCTTTTTTGTCGACCTGCTCTCATTGCTTCTTCTTCTTCTTTTTCTTCAGATATCGCACAGATAGTAAAACAATTTGCTGAAGAAAGAGTTTTCACGAGAGAAGTGATCGCGATGCTTCTCCGATGCTGATCGGGGTAGTCAAGGATTACAATAGTCCCTTTGACGAAGTTTATATACGAAGCCATTTCACCTTCTCTTCTTCTATCTATTTATACGCGCATTCACCAAAGCTCGTTATCGAGCGTGACGAACAAGTTTCACGATCCGTTTACATGACGACATACTCGTCTTATGACATCCGGAGTTGCTCTCAAACCCTGCACCTCTAGATGTTATAGGTATCTGTAGAAACAGGAGATATCTTCTTGTGTTCCGGATATCAGGCTATTAAGGATGCCGGAGATTCAAGTCGTATTCCTGACACGAAATATTTGAGTGAAGTTACAGAACTTCGAATGTCTGCTCTATAAGGATTCCATGGAATGTCAGACAAACTTTTAAAAAGCTTCGAAACACTTTGTTCGCAGTTGTAGAAATTATTGAGTTTGTCAAAACATATTAAATATTTGCGAAAATGTAATTTTTTAAATAAAAAATATTCAATTTCATGCCGATTTGAATAGTAAATAGGGGAACATGGGGCAAAATGGACCCCTGGGGCAAAGCGAGCTATCCAAAAAAAATTATTTTTGGGGCGAAGTGGGCTCTTCTAAAAATGAAGGAAAGTCAAATTTTCTTCGAATTTGATCTTCCTTCATTTTTAGCAGCGCCCACTTTGCCCGAAAAATAAAAATAATTTGGATAGCCTGCTTTGCCCCACAGGTCCATTTTGCCCCATGTTCCCCTACATTTTCCAAAACAAAGAGTTTACAAGAAAAGTGGAACTCCTGTTCATAGACATTTCAACAAATCTACCTTTTCCGTGTCACGAAGTAGTGACGATTTACGAACAATGTCGTGAGGTCAACTGATGAGGAAATGAATAAAAAAAATTCGTGACTAATCGAAGCTTGTGTAAGAAAGAAAAAAAAGCGAAAAAAAAACGTCGCCCTAATTCAAGTTTCATTTCTCCACTCCCAATGCGACAAATTATTGCTCACGTTAAACCGAAAGCCTGCGTCGAGATGTTGTTAATTCGGGGCAATTAACTTTAAGTGAGTCGTTATGGAATACACATTGTTTTATTCTTCTCTAAATTATTCGTTAATTGTCATCTCTTTGTAATGTGGAAAGTAGATAGAAATTGCAAAAAACGTCTTATGGAATTTCATGTTTCGTTGAAACGAGGGTTGAGAGGGTAATGAGCCACTTCGATCTCGTGCTAAAGCTCGATCTTCTGATCTTTACTCTTTCGATTTGATGACTTTCTTACTGATGAATAAAAAAAATTGAGCAAACAATCGATGAATCAAACTATACAAACACACGTCAACGCAATAATAAAAATAGAGATTCAACGACAATCGACATGAAAAATGGTTCGTCAACACTGTGTGCATGAATATTCGTTCATTGTCAGATATTTCCATAAATCACGACGTTCACTCATCTTTCCAAGTAGATATGATGCACATCAGTTGTTCGTCTCAATCTTTAGATCATCTCCATTATGCAAATGTGTGCACATATATTATTTATATGCATTATTAGAGGATCAGGTTGTACGTGCGTTGTAGAAGAGACTAAGCTGATTAAATTCAAACTCGAGCCAATTACGGAGCCTAATTAGTCAAATATAGGGAAATATGGGGCAAAATGGACCCCTGGGGTAAAGCGGGCAATCCAATTTTTTTAATTTTTGAGGCAAAGTGGGCTCTCCCAAAAATGAAGGAAGATCAAATTAGAAGAAATATTGGATTTTCCTTTATTTTTTGGATTATCCTCTTTGCCCCATGTTCCCCTAATTGAAATTTTGTTTGATAATGAAAGTTATGAGAGATGAAAATAAAAATAAAACCATTCACAAGCCAATAACATATTTATTATTGCGAATACAATGCTCTTGTTTTGTTCAAACATTGAAGAATGTTGTTGAAAAGTTTTTCTGTTTGACAAATAAAATGCTTTTGCTAGCAAACGTCAAAGAAGCGTATATAAAATGAAAAGTTGATGGGATTAACTGCAAGTAACAATAGAGCAGAGAGGGTCGCTCGAATGTTCCGAGCATTAATTCGCCCAAGTCGCTATGAATCGCGGCATTCTTTCCACTTGTATTATCGGTACGCTCTACGAACATACGTCGTTGTTCCCCATGTGAGAGCTACAAATCATTTTGGATTGTAATAAGTTTGTGTGCTCAGAGAGCAAAGAAAACTCAATATCTGTATATTCCGCATACGAGCTATACAGTCAAAGGACAATAAGCTCGTGTGTGACTGTATAGAATGACATATATATATTTTCGAATGAACCGTCAGTTAGCTCCAGGCAACACAGCTGTGCGTTCTCACCGTTGGCTTAACGAGGAGTCCCAAATGGTTCACAATTTCGATACCGACACGCAGAACCTAATGCAAACCGAAACTCTTTTCGAAAGTGCCAACTTTTTTAAATCTCTCAATTTACTAATGGAGCGATAAAAAAAAAAAAAAACAAAGATAAAAAAATATATTTACAAAAAGTAAGGCTTTTGGAACTATTTCTCACCCTGCGGGTTATTTTTACGTCACATTTTTTCTATCATCGCTCTCGCCACCTATGAAATACTGCTTCAAAGGGAACATTCCATTTCACAGAAATGGAATCCAGTTTTTATGACAGGAATTCAACAAATGGAAGAATTTCCGCTCCTCTTTCACAAACAGGGATATAAAAATAAATGAGAAATTTTTCGAAAAATAAGAAACTTCAAGTTTTACAAAATTTCTTTTATTATTTATGGATATTTTATATTTATTTACAAAGTCTTTTTCACAATATGAATCCCCGCTGAAAAAATTCTACAATCAAAAAACATTTAATTCGCGTTCGCATTTCATTTAAATTTTACTAAATGCACTAATGGATATTTCTTTACGAGCCAATACCCGAAATCATTAAAAACAATTAATCAAAACCGTCTTTAATGAAAGAAAAAAAAGCTCATAAGACGTTGTTATTTATAAAAATAAAAAAATTAAAAAAATTACGGGAATAAATCAATTTGTGCTTTAAGTTTCTTCGAGTACTGAAAAAAATGGCTTCCGAAATGACTCATAAGTCATAAAAATGATATACGTGCGAATCATTGACCAATATTTCGTATCCCACGCTCGTCCTGTTTGAGCAGTAATTAAAACGAAAGAAAAAAAATTCTCCCTAACGATACGGTCTAACGAGGAAGAGTGCTTCATGAATTCTCTCGTTTTTTCTTCACTTGATGGCTTTTTTCCTCTTTTTTTTTTTTGCCTGTGTCATATAAAGGACTCATCTCTAGTAGTGGCGTTTTCGACTCCGTATCCTGTACGTTCGAAGCCACATTTTTATGTATAGATATATATGTATTAATAAAAATGCTAGTGGTTGCTGGCTACGGATTCAAAGGGTGTATTATTATTTGAACGGTTTAACGAGTTCTCTCTCTTCGGTCCTGCCCGTTTCAAAGGGTCTCTCCCAGCTTCGTTTTCGTCATCGTCTGTTTGAGGGTGAGCACGATTCGTGCTACCACAGAATAACTATGTAGGGGAACATGGGGCAAAATGGGCAATCCAAATTTTTAATTTTTGAGGCAAAGTGGGTTCTCCCAAAAATGAAGGAAAATCAATTTTTTCTTTGAATGTGACCTTCCTTCATTTATGGGAGAGCCCACTTTGCCCCAAAAATTAAAAAAATTGGATTGCCCGCTTTGCCCCGGGGGTCCATTTTGCCCCATGTTCCCCTACGAGATATCCTTGGTATAGAAGGCTGTATACTTGACTCATATTTTTCAAAACTCTCCATGAAAATCAAAGATCTATGCTAAAGCTCTTGTTATTTCTAAATCGCTATTTTTTTCATATTCTCCTTCACTTTCTTTTTCATACTTGAATGGTGACGATTCGACGGTTTATCAGTAGTTTGGAGAGAGATAAGAGATCAAAGAGACTCGAATATTGAGCAGTGAACCAAATTCAACGTCCTTGGATTTATTTCCATGGATTTATCGTTAGATGGATTTAATTCCAACTTGGAACCTGGGGTGGCTTTGGCGTAAAATATTAGTAAATTGAAGGTATTGATATCCATTGATACAAATGTGATTAAAACCAGAGTTGGATATGGGAACGCCACTGTCGAAAAAAAAAAATTGACTTTTTTTCATTTTTTTTTCGTTCGAGGAGCCTTAAAAATCAGTGTAGAATTATGAGTAATTCTAACTAAGAAATTTCTTGAGCCAATAATAAATTAGAGTACTTATGAACCGTAGACTTGGCGCGAACAAAAAAGAAAATGACTAACTTAAATTAACTTTAATGAAGTAAATATACATTTTTGTTGACGTAGACGATTTGATAGAACTGGAGTGAGCAGATAGTTGCTTTAAGCGGAAAAGTTGGCCAACGAGCACGCGATCACTATATTAATGGAAGGTAATAACCTATTACGTAGTACAAAACACTTACACAGACATATTTATATATAGGTCAGCATAATGGCTTGGTCTGTTGGGTTGTAGAGTTTCGAGCAAGTTTCTCAAGTTTTGAATATAAGCTCGTTAACGGATGGACGATCGAGACCATATTCCCCCACCACATGTCCTGATCATAGTTCTGCAAAACTATTACAACTGCCAAAATTCTACTAAATTCGAGAGTGGACGCTTTGGAAATCTGTACAGAAGTCAAAGTTCATTTTAACAGATCTATTGCGAGAGGATTCTTTGTTGGTAGAAGCAAAAAAAAAAAAAACGCTAGAGAGTTTGATAAGTTTTTGTCAGTTCGCATCTCCCGTGTATGTGTTTTTTTTTTTTTTTAGAAAAAAAAACTCTATAAAATCGTTCGTGCAGAAGATGAATGGAAAAGCTCTAAAGTACGCAATGAAATTAAAGTTTAATGAAGAAAAAAAAAGTAAGCGAAGTGTCGTTAGTTTTAGCTGGAGGAAAAAATTGCGGAACGCATTAGTAAATCCTTTGACTTTGAAGCTTCGTAACGGCCAGACTTGTGTAGTCGCTGTGTACACTTTCTGCCAATCGATTTGATCGAAGCGAATGGTAAATACTTTTTTAATTATTTTTTCTCTCTCCTATCACTTATTGCTCGTTATTTCTACCTTGTTTATTCATTGCTGTACGAAAATTGTACTTTGGTAGCGTTTCGACATAAATGTACTTAAACTTTATTTATTCATGCGGAATTTTTCGACGGCCCGGCTCAAAGTTTTCTTTTCGCTTCTGTCAACGCTACAGCAAAAAACGTTCTTTTATGGAGTTCATACACGACATTTTTTCCACTAGGCTTCTCTCGATAAACACTTCAGAAAAGGTCTTTGTCGCTCTGAAACACACAGTTATACAAAAAAAAAAAAAAGAAAAAGAAAAAAAAGAACAAGTTGCTCTTTAGCCAAGTTTCCTCTATTTCTACGCTCGTTGGAGGGACGGAAACAAAAAATCTTTTTGATAAAGTGGTCGAGGCTGTAAAACTCTTTCGGGCAGTACGAAAAATATTCTGGCAGGAAAGAATAAAGATGGAATCGGTAAAAATTTACGTGTTTAATCGACTGCATAACCGCCTTATTTTCGGTAGCTCTTTAGATTCTTTATCATGAAATTACAAAGTAAACGTATCGTCGGATAAGCCTAAGGGAAAATATATTTCACCAGGTATAGCTAACTCAATTTTGCACTAGCGAAAAACGTTCCACGTGGTCGTTGCTACGGGCACGCTTTAGCATATATATATTTTTTTTTAATTTTCTTTTGTTGCTTGTTTTTTATCCTCTTTAGTTTCCACTCTATTCCTCCTTTTGCACGAATTTTTGCCGCCTCTGAATTAGAGTACATGAGTGTCGAGGTCGTCTACGAAAAAAAACGAGACTAGGTTCAAAACGGGCAATGCAACATACATATAGACCACCACCAACCCCCGTCATTACTGCAAGGGTTGTAACCCGTTCTCCCTCGTTTGCCACACGAGCTTTTTTCACCTCTCTATATATACGAATACATATACATTACTTTTGGTGTCGAGTACTCGGAGAGAAAAATCCTCCATAAACACTACACGTGTACTGGAGAAAACTTTTGCGACAGTTTATCGCAGCGCGACAGCAAGCATCGCGTTTTAATACTCTGCAACTTGTGCAAATTTTTCTAAATCTGATTTATACTCGTTTTTATTGAGCGCACTGAATTATATGGCACACGTTACATCGTATTTTATATTTAATAAAAATTATGTACTTCTGGAATAATAAAAACAAAGTATATGGAAAAATGGGGCAAAATGGACCCCTGTGGCAAAGCGGGCAATCCAATTTTTTTGTTTTTTGGACAAAGTGGGCTCTCCCAAAAATAATTTTTTTTGGATTGTCCACTTTGCCCCATGTTCCCCAACATGCACGACGTTTCGAAAGTTAATCGGTTAATAATGTTGATTTAAATTATGAATCAAATTCCGAATCGAAAAGTTGAAAATACGTACTTTCATCGCGTGTACCGTCCAAATCGCTGAATGTAGAGCAAAAATTTGTAGGATCAATTTTGTAGAGCATGAAATTTCCAACATAAAAGTACTTGAGCATTTTTTTGTACCGTCAGTGGTTTAGTCTGTAAAACGAATCGAAAAAGATTTAAAAAAAACGTTCATTTTACGACCAGGCTGGTTTTCGAGCCGCTCTCAGGACGAAACTACTAGACATGGAAAAAAACTACCAGAAAGTTTTTTGTGCGCAATTTTACGCTCTACGAAATTGACCTCATGCATTTTTTCTGTATATTCAACCGTTCCGATTTTGTACGTCATAAAAGTAAACGTATTCTTAAATTTTATCAGTTGAAGCCACAAATAGGAAATTTTTTGAACACATGTGCGAATATTTCTTGCAGAAAGGTTGGAGAAAAAAAATTCAATAATTACAGACCACCAAGAAGCAATGGAAGCGAGGTTAAACGTCAGTCAGTCCATATTTGTATATCTTTTGAGCCTGATCGTGACAGGATCCGTTGATATATAAGAAAAAATAACATTTTCGTTCTATTTCGAAAGCACCGAAAGCTTCTAGCATCTGGCAATGTTGCAGACTCGTTAACTCGTGGTATATGCAAGTCGAGGGAAACATTTTCTCTGTACACATAAGATGAACGATGATGGATAAAGCAGCTTGTGAGTTTACAGTAAAGATTGAAAAAATATATCTGGCAATAACAGTCTAGAATTTTTAGACCTTGAAGTAAAACCGCTTTGGGGTTGTAAAAAGCCCATAACAGACGCCACTTTAAGAGCTTATGTGAAGATTCAAGTTTTTCGATTATACAAAAGAAGTTCATTCTCGAGAAAATAATTGCTCATCAGCTTTCCAAATAATCGTTGTTTGCTTGCAATTTAAATTCCCATTGAAGTGTAGGGGAACATGGGGTAAAATGGGTCCCTGGGGCAAAGCGGGCAATCCAAAAAAATTTATATTTGGGGTAAAGTGGACTCTCTCAAAAATAAAAAAATTAGGATTGCCCGCTTTGCTCCAGGGGTCCATTTTGCCCCAAATTCCTCTATATCTCAAGTTTATTTATACATTTTGAATCATCACGCCATTTAAACACTGAAAATTATCTCTTGAACGTGAAACTCCTAAGAAGTCGATGTATCATCGAGAAAAAAATAATATTTCGATAATCTTTTCTTTCTCTTTCTTTCCCATGAAGAATTCTTCTATTCTTACTCCAAGTATTTAAGCGTTGTTATCGTCGGGCAAGAGCCAACACGAGATAATAATTTTTTAAATCTATTTTAATCGGAACCCTCTGACACGGAGAGTATGAATGAAAGAATACGACGAAGATAAAGCGATCGGGCACCAATGAATTCCTCCATCGTATTTTCTCATTATCTCTTCTCTTTTATAACGAAAATATAAATAAACAAACGAACGTTCAATTAATCAATAAGGATAAAATTGTTTTGAAACGAGAATATTTCGTCTTCATAAGTATATTCAACGGATGAAAATAAATCTTTTCATTCGTATTAATATTCGACCCAAACAAACCCAACCACGAATGATAAAAAATGCATGACAACTTGGATGAACTTTACACGAGGCTCAACTTTACAAAGTAGGCAATGTGTTGAAGAACAGAATAGAACGCGTGGTTGACCCCGTCTATGCCTCATCGAGTTTCATTTCGCTCGTCTGACTCTTTTATACGAAACGGATCGTTGCAAAAAACCTTTTTTTTTATCATATATATATATCGTTATCTTGTGAGCAAAATAGAGAAGGAAAGAGACGTCGATTCGTCGAGGCGCGAAATAGACACTCTTATATTATACACCGAGATCCGATGTTCCTACAGCCGAATAATCCGGTTACATCGATGCGCCTGTCCATGAATAAACCATTCTCGGGTAACTCACCCTTCCGCGTGTCATCCGCGAGATTCTCGCTCGGTCGAACAATTCAACAGAAACGTTGGTGTCTCTCCACCCACCGAGTGGCAACGACCTTTTCTTTTGCCATCTGAAAAATTGCCCTTATCGCGAACCTCAATTCCCCAGCATCAATTTATTATCATCGATTTACCTCTCTCTCTCTCTCTTTCTTTTGCGTTCTCTACTAACATGCCCATCCTTGTCTCTTTATGAAACATTGTAAATGTGAAATATATATATTTTACCCTCGTGTCGATTCATTTTTCACCTGAGATGTTTAATCTTCGATACTTCTTTTCCGTTTTTTCAAATGCTGGCCCCTCGCGTTTGTACAATTCTCGTAAAACGGCTGTTTATGAAAAATTGGCACAAACGTATTTGTAGAGACTGTTTTTCCATGTGGGTCAGAGGAAATGAAAAATAATTGTTAACCTGGAAAATTATTTTTATTTTTAAAGAAAAAGTGTTTTTTTGTATTAATTGTAAATGAGATTTTTTTCATAATAAACGACCAATATTTCGTGAAGGAATAAATGGAAATAAGAATAAGAAAAAGACTGTAGATTTTTTTTCAAAAAATTGTTGGATTTCGGGATTTAAAAAAAAAGTGATTTTTTATAATCGAATATATAAAAATCATAAAAAATATATGAAATTTATCAAATTTATTTATATAACGCTATTCATCATACGTGATTAGTATAATATTTATTTCGATCAGTAATATATTCGAAGATGGGAGGCTTGGGGTCATTAACGAGACACAACGGTCCGTAAGAGCTGCACGTAAAATAAGTTAAGAGGTTTAATTCGAGTAAGTAGTTTTCATCATTAAAACACGTACTTGGTTCTGTATGTGCGATGTTCTCTTCACCCCAGAGTGAGCGGACAGTGGTCGCCACTGTTGGAAAGACAATTGGAAGTCTGTTCTCAAAACTCTCATATTATTAGATCGAGACGCAAGTCCGGTGAACTTGGTAACTGTTGAGAGTTTCTCCGACAGGAAACGTACGATATAACATTGGACAACCTATAATTCAATCGTCTCGTTTGCTCGTTTCCTATCCGTTCGCGTTCGCAACGATTGAACGTATTGTCCAAAAAAGGGCAAGCTTTCCGTACTGAAAAATCTTTTATTGTCGTTTCGTGACTTGTAATGGTTTGTAAATCAATGAGAAAATAGAACAACGATTTTTCTTATTTTCTATAATTTTTTTCTCCCAACTAGCAACAACTTATTATGGATTATTGAAAATGGCTTTTGCCATATGTTTAGTAACTAATTAATAAATCCATGGCAACGAATAAATAAATAATGAACAAACGTATCCGTAGGGACCATTAGCCATTAGCCAGGGGTCCATTTTGCCCCATATTCCCCTATTTCGATATTTTCGAGTTCGATTACATGTCTTTTTTAAGAAAAGAATATTAATTACCATCAGAGGCTGTAACTTCGATAATAATATGGAATTTTTATGAAAAAATCCTTTTTTTTCCCCCGAACACCTCATTTGTTTATACACTTGTTGACACGTTTCAGTCTATCACGTCAAGCGCATTAAGTCGATAGTAATTTTTCCAGCTGATTTTAGAACTCTCAACTAACTTTAAAATTCTCTGGACGTCTAATTTCCAGAATATCGTAGACTAGAAAAATAAAAAAATAAACGGGGTTTTTCCTTGACGTGGTAAACAGCACGAGATACACATTTTCAATGTAAAACCCAAGTTTTATCATCTAAATGGGCATGTACTCTAGTTCAAGCTAGACTACGAGCTAAACACAAAAAGGACAAGCCATCCAGAAAACCTTGCGGTGTGATACTCGCAACTTCCCTTCAGACATACCACCGGGGTGGGTTCTAATAAAACTTGAAAGCTGTTTCCGAGCAGCTCATACGTACGTGCTCTGTGTCGACAAGAGCAAAACCGTTCGCTGCTGTTCTCCTTCTTTTTTATCCTCTTATTTCTGTGCTTCATTTATTTAAGTGCTTTGGTCATTATGTTGACACTTACTTTGGAATAAGGACTAGTTTAAAATTCAGCGTCGAATACATCATTATTTTTTTTATAGTTTATGTAATTATTATACAATAAAAACAATGATTATTCGCATATGATACGAAATTCTGTTTCTCTGGTTTTTTCTTGGCTATAGATTATGAATTGTTCCTCGAGTGTATATAAAAATACAGCAGCAGAGTTCGACGAACTCTTTTCTTGGTCAAGGGCTCACGACTCACTTCGATCAAAACTCGATCTTTTTTTTCTTCTTCTTCTTCTATTTTTTTTTTTTTTTGCATTATTTATGTTACACCCTGGACTCAATACCGGGATAAAGTACATGGACAGCAAAATTACAGATGTATGTTCATGAACTATGGCATATCGTGGCGCCGCAACGTCTGTCGTCCATCTGGCTCGTTTCTGATGCCACGGCACAGTTTATAATACAAACGTGAATATATATAATACAACTCTTTCTCCTTATTTCTTTCTCTTTTTCTATCGCTGTTTTTTTGCCAAGTTGAATCCCACCTGCGCCCAGCAGGGCCCCGTGGTCGGGATGCCGCATTTACAATGGACTACCCGCATGTATCGTCCCGAGCACTCATCATTCTTCTTGCTACACGTGCTGTGCGTAATGACATTACTTTGCTTGGAAACTTCCTCCGTCTTTCTACCACTCTCAATAATTTCGTGACCGAGAAAAAACCTGCCAGCCCGCATAAATCTTTCAAAAAAACGTCTTGAAAATATGATTTATACGAATTAAAAAAACTACGAGAAAAAAAACGTGATTCTATCCGTTTTGACACAAATATTATCGTCATTCAATCGGTTTTTATTTTTATTTTTAAGTTCTGGTTATGGAATTATTATTTAAGGGAACATGGGGCAAAATGGACCCCTGGGGCAAAGCGGGCTATCTAAAGAAAATTGATTGTGGGGCGAGCTGGGCTCTCGCAAAAATAAAGGAAAATTAAATTTTCTTCAAATTTGATCTTCCTTCATTTTTGGGAGAGCCCACTTTGCCCGAAAAATAAAAATAATTTGGATAGTCCGCTTTGCCCCACGGGTCCATTTTGCCCCATGTTCCCCTATCTATGTCAACTATTTATTGATCGGCTGTTTGAATAATCAATCGCAGTTTTATCGAAATGTCTTAAAATTATCGAAGGACTTATCGTTCTGTTAGTCATCATTGAACTTTTTTCTTTTTTTTTTTGCTTTCAACGATTCCATAAAGAAATACAATATTGACGTGTGTAAACATTATTACGAAATATGCGCACCCACTAGCGAAGAATAATCCTACACATAAATTGTAATCCGTGTGAAAGGAAACTTCGAAAGATTATTATTAGCGCGTAGGATGTTAATATAAAAGTTTAAAAATCGATTTAATAACGAGAGGAAGAGATATGCATCGCAGATACAACCTACTGGAACATTGTTTTGTGGGTTGGGATTGTTAATCGAAAACATTGCCTGTGCTTCAGAAAACTCCAAACATTATCGTAAATATTGATAATTTTTATTTAATAATTATCCACTTACGAATTAATCATTTATTCTAATTAGATAATTCGAACATAACTTCATAATTAATAACGATAAAATAATTAAGAGGTTTCATAAAATTTCGAAATATTCTCATTCCCATTCATTCAGAAGTTCTATACATTTCGTAATTTTCTATAAATTGTACATCAAACTTTCCAAGCATAAAGAACAGCTGTTTCGAGTTTATTTTTAGTAGCTCTATGTATGCTGTAATGAGAACAGCTTTGAAAAAAAAAAAAAAAAAAAATCGAAAAAACCTCGTAAAATTCAATAGTGATGAGGGAATCTGGCTGAATATAATAGCAAATAATCCATTTCTTTGATTCTACAATGTGTGTGAAATCGAGTTTCGAAAGATTAATATTAAATTTTTTTTTTTTTTTTATCAGCTAATATATAGTAAGTCAATTCTTTTGAGAATTCAACATTAAAATCGCGAATTTAGTACACAAAAGAACGTGGAGAACTGGGGTAGGGGAACATGGGGCAAAATGGACTACTGGGGCAAAGCGGGCTATCCAAGAAAAATTATTTTTGGGGTGAAGAGGGCCCTCCCAAAAATGAAGGAAGATCAAATTCGAAGAAAATCTGACTTTCCTTCATTTTTGGGAGAGCCCACTAAGCTCAAAAAATAAAAATAATTTGGATAGCCCGCTTTGCCCCACAGGTCCATTTTGCCCCATATTCCCCTATATCGTTAAAAAAAATTTTGATTGCGAGAGACTGAGAAAAAAATTTCATCCGTTTTGTAAATGGACGTGGAAAAAAATGAGGTACATATATATAATTAGTTCGCGGATGTAAAGATATATATTGGAGGGTCGTATAACGAACTGAATACAATAAAGTATTGTGTGAAAACGAGGATTAAATTCGAAGTTGTCAAATGAAACGAAATGAGAGCTTTAATAGAGAATTTATTGAGTATCATTCGCGAACCATAGAATGGAAAAATGTATTTGAATTTTCTGCTTCGTATATATGTATCGTTTAACTCTCTCTCGGGTTGACGAGACCACTGGATCGCTCGGCATTACCCATCTATTAAATCAATGAGATGATGATGATTATGATGATTGTTGATTGATTGAGATAATGTCGCGTCCGAGTATATAAAACAGTACATTTTCAACGTAGGTCGAAAATTTTCCATATATCGTGAATAATATTTCCAATTTTTTTTTTTTTTTTTTTTTTTTTTTCAATTTAATAATCATATTCCGTGTACTCTTCTGGCTTTTAATCAATCGTTTCTCATGCTTCAATGATATCGTATCAACTTTTCAACGAAATGTTTCAATCCCATGTTCTGTTTTATACTGGAATTATTATTATTATTATTATTATTATTTTTTTTTTTTCATTCTCTGAAACGTACTCCTGATATTTTTTTCGTTGATAAAAAATTGCTTCTGGGTTCGTTTTAAGCAGAGTTTAATTTGCAGATTGATTTAGCTTCGTGAGTGTAATAATATCAATTCAACCGCGTACATTGATAGAGAATTTGATGAAATATTGACAATCATTTCAACGTTTACATGAGCGTTTTTACAAAATCAATATCTCTTCGTGATAAATCATTTCGATTTATCATCATTAATAGGAAATTCGTTATTCGAATTATTTCGAAAAAATGGGAGTACCGAGGATGGCGCATTTGGACCCGATGAAATTTGATATTGAAACATTTTTTATGTTGACGAAAATTTGATATTGAGGCAGTGAATCCAGTGCTTCGGTGATCCATTGTTGAAATAATTCAACGTCAAATGAAGCTCCCGAGGGTCTTTTTGTACTCGTGTAATTAGACTAAAAGTCATCGATATTTAAACGTCGAAATTTTACACCGGTATAAAAAATAAAAAATAAAAAAATTTGACAGCTAATGAATGTTTAAACAATTTACATGTATTTGAATTTTAAAAAATGGTGTATTTTCTGATTTCAGGCACAACAGCATGGTATGATAGAAAGTCACTGAGGATCCCCGAAACATGAAGCCCCCAGTCTTGACGTTGACGCTTTTACTACCGCTTGCACTTGGTCTAACGCTCCAAGAGGATGACATCGTGTTTGACGACATTGGCGAGGAGATGACACCGGTCTCTCCTGTCGTACATCGAAAGGAACATGAAATTCCAAGGATACGTACAGAGAAAAAAAACTTGCATCGCGTTGAACGACTTTGGGGTGTTCCGGATACTTCGATCACTGTCGGCCATCTTTTTAAGCTGAAGATGCCGAAAGAGGCATTCGGTGGCAGTGTCGATCACTACGAGGTAAAATAATATAAAAACACATGAAAAAGTGAAAAAAAAATGCAAGTTGAAAGTTTTTGGCTTCGTGCCAATCCCACGAAAGCCTTTATATCTCCACTGTACATCATTCGCCTTCTAAAAGCTCTCGATAAAAGTTTGCCTTCTTCATATCCATCTCTCCATAAGGGAATATGGGGCAAAATGGACCCCTGGGGCAAAACGGGTTATCTAAAGAAAATTGATTTTGGGGCGAAGTGGGCTCTCCCAAAAATGAAGGAAAGTCAAATTTTCTTCGAATTTGATCTTCCTTCATTTTTGGGAGAGCCCACTTTGCCCGAAAAATAAAAATAATTTGGATAGTCCGCTTTGCTCTACGGGTCCATTTTGCCCCATGTTCCCCCTATATATACGTGTATTGTTATAAAGTTCAGTATACACGAGGGAATTCAAGTGGAAGATTCGATGAAATAGGCCTTATTTCAATAAAAATAAAACTGCTGAAAAAGCGTTTCCTTCAATATTTTTAAATCGATCTCAATTATTCGACTCGTTACTTTTTCTCGTCAATATAATTTATCATTCAATTTATATTGTCAATTCTTTTTTTTGGATTTCAACAGTCGTTGAATCTATAAAAACTCTGCTGTCCATTTTTCCCGTGACAGTTCAGTTTTCAAAATAATATATTCCTTCCTGAAAATATAAAGTTTCCTTTCGCCGAGAATAAGGCGCAACTTTTATTTTTCCCAAATGTTTTAAAAATAAACAGGAATCTGCTTTTGCACTTCAACGAATATTGCTGCTCGATTGTTTTGGAGTAAATATGAAAATGTGGTTTAAGGTTTCATTTTCCAAAAAGAGCAACAAAAAAAATTAAATATTTCTAAATCGGAGCTGGTGTACAATTTTTAATTTGTCTTTTTTTTTTTTTTTTTTTTTTTTTTATTAAGGTTTCTTCTAAGAACAATAAAGGTCTGCCTCGTTGGCTTTACTGGGATCAAGAAACTTCGAGTTTTCTTGGTGTCCCATCAAAAAAAGACGTCGGTCACTATAACGTGACGGTGACGGCCTATGGAAAATATGGAGACGTCGCAAGAGATTCCTTCACGATTCGCGTCGAGCCTGAAAAGTTCGACGAGTTCGAGCACAAGGATAGCAAGGTACGGATTTTTGTATGTCTTTTGCTTTTTTTTTCTCTGTTCTCCAAGTCACGATCAAAAGTCTTTGCATATTATTGACGAATATATATGTATGCACACATCAAGTTTCGTGAAACACGTGAAAGATGTGGGAGTTGTTGGAGTAATAAAAAAAAAAGGGTGCAACGCACGCGATACTGCAACACGCAATCGGTCTCAATATTTGCAAAACGTTTTGCGAATCAGAAATTGTTAACACGATAAACAATTGTGCACATAAAATTCTTGTCATGCTTTCTTTATGTTTGTTAATTTGTACTACGTCGTGAAATAATCTCGTACGTCACAATGACGAAGCGACGTTGTCGCATTTAAATCCCATAAACAAATTTGCCTTCGTATACTCGCTGATTGACGCCAATTGATATTGCTCCTTTAGTGCGAGACGATCTGCGCGAATTTTTGCATGGAGAATGTACGCGATCGCGTCGTACTCACAAACTCATTTTTATTCATACTGTTAAATATATTTAAAAAATTATTAACAAATGAAATCAATCGTAAAACCGAATTGTCTTCATTTCAACCATTTTTTTTTTTTTTTTTATCAGTTCGTTTTTTATTGAATTTTCATAATCATTCTCTTCGCGTTGTCACGAAACCAATAGAATCTTGCAAATGAAAATCTTTCATCACATACGAAGAAGATTTTGAAAAAATTTCGAAGCAATCTTTTGTCCCACTCCAGTGACGTTTACGTCCGGAATAATTATGATTGTAAACTTTTCTACGGTTTTTACGTTTTCGTCAATTTGTTAGTCACTCGGTTTGGTCTTCGAAAAAGTATATTTTTTGGCTAAGGAATAATGATTTCAAGACTGAAACACTCTTTTCCTCGATGTTCAGACTGATTATTTAAAAAAATTGTAAGAAAAAAATAGGATTGATTAAAAAATAATAAGTTTGATTTTTTTTGTTAATTAATTTATCAACTTAAATACCATAAAGATTTTGCAAATAAATTCAAGTTTTATTCTGATTGTTAATTTTTTTCAACGTCCCAGAAACATCGAAAAATTGTTGAGTTAGAAGTTTCCTTAATATTTTCGAGGACGTTGAAAAGAAAAGGAAAAAAAAAAAAATTAGACGATTCACTTTCTCAAGGTAATTCCTTTGATCATTTTAATCATTCTTTCCCAGACACACTGCAAGGAAGGAGAAGAACGTACGCTTCTCACGATCACTCTGGACTCCAAGTTCGACGACTTGAAGCCCGTGACGAAGGTCGAGGCTATTAAGAATCTCGCCGGCTTCTTAGGCCTTCATGCGGTTAGTATAAACACAAAATTTTAATGAACACGTCACTTCTAATAATCCATACCATTTCACGATCTTTGTCTTCAAAGAGCATCGCATAAGTTGACGATGCATCGATTCGAAAATTTTTGGGCCAGGAACGAGGTGATTTAAAACCATTAACCTCTTGGCTCTCAAATTTTTACGTGACGATCTCCACTTAATTCAATCCATTCAAACTTTTTATTATAACCATTATAACAATTATTTATCAAAAAAATTTGAAAAAAATCGATTTTTATTCTTTTTTTTTTTTTATACTATTCGAAAAAATCTTCGCTGATTCCTTCATTATTGATGATTCTTTCATTATTTTCAACCCATTCAAACTTTTGATTAACCATGAAAACAATTACTTTTCAAAAAAATATGAAAAATAAATCGAATTGTATTATTTTTTTTTCTAAGATTTGTAAAAATCTTTGCTGAATAATTTCTCCATTATTTTCAACCCATACAAACTTTTTATTAACCATAAAAGCAATTATTTTTCAAAAATATTTAAGAAAAATCGAACTTTATTACTTTTTAAATAAAATTTGACAAATCTTTGGTGAATGATTTCTCCATTTTTTTCCATTTGACTATAATGAATAATAGAGTAAAGTAGAAAACTATTTAATCCCCGTATCAACGGCAGCTTATAGTTAGAGACTGAAAAAAAAATAAAAAAAATAGATAAAAATAATAATTCGCTTAAATTTTCGTTCGTAGAAGTGAAATAATATGAATATTTAGGTCTATTTTACGTAAGGCATTTGGAGGTTTGGAACTTTTATCTTGTTTGCTTCTTAACAGAACTCGTTCTCGATGCACTCACAAAGTAGCAAAGACGGAGCTCAGGATATGGGAGGGAAGTCTCGTAAAGAAAAACATTCGACGTCCATTCAGTGGCAGGTAAGTTTATACCGTCTACGATGTTCCACTTGACACACTTTAGAGGCAACTTGGGGAGCAATTCGCGAAAGTAGTATATATTATGAGGAAGAAAAGTAACATGCATGTGAGAGAGTGTCGAGCGAAGGCTATAGAAGCAAAATGTCAGCTTGAAAAAGATTCGTAGAGTGTACGCACATCATGTTCGTTATAATGATAACGAGAAGGAGACGAAGTCGTCGACAACCTCGCTGACGTTTTCTCATCGTTCTCGTCTTTGCACATGCACATTTTCAACTGCAATTTGAAAAGCGAGTTCGTTCCATAAATACGAAAAGATTATTCTCCTTGCTTCTTCAGCTAAATTCTAGCAAACTTGTGACCAAGTTTATTCACAGCATTTTTCCATTCTTCTTTTTTTTTTTTCTTATTTTCATGAAAAAGAATCCAGAGAGCGAGAGAAAATTTATTGTCGATGTTTAAGATTTTCAATTTCTCTCTCTCTCTCTCTCTCTCTCTCGTCCTTATTTACGTTTCAGTTTCGTGGCAGAAATAATTCTCACGTTGTATGAATAATCTGCCATTTCAATAAAAATGTCATGTCACTTATTTGGATATTTTTCTATGCACGAACGATTTTTTCTTGTCTGTCAAATGGCAGTTTTTTTTATGAGCCACATCAGGACAAAATGTTCACCATTTGCTTCATTTTACGATTAGATTTTTCAAACATTAGGCTGAAAATCAAAATTCTTAATTTTGGTAAAAAAAAAAAAAAAAATGTCAAAAGTTTATCGATGTTTTGTGGTCTCTTGACAAAAAAATTTACATATTTTTTTTTTACACTCTACCGAAGACTTTTAATGCGTTTTTGAATGACCTCTAAAAAGTGGAGCTTAGTGAATCATTTAAAAAAATGATTGTAACCGATTTAGATGAAATTCGATTAATTCTCGATTGAAAGGTGGGTTGCGAGGGTCATATTTGGACTCATCAAGCTCCAATTCTGAAGCGAATTCCTAGCCAAGCCCAAGATGGGACGTTGGTGGAGGTACTGCAAATTCCTGTTAATTCAACGGTACTTCGTTGGCGAGTGAAAACGGACGACAGTCGATTGTTAAGAGATCGACGGGAGATTGGCTCGGGCGATAATGGGAATAACGACGACGAGGAATATGACTATGACGAGGACTATGACGAGTCCTATGACGACGCTGAACGCGAAGACGATGAAGAGAACGAACCGATTACGGAAATGCCACCCAGAGCTTATGTGCCAAATGCATCGGCTTCTAAAGACACTGAAACGGAACAGGAACATCCTCATAGACATCATCATGGCGAAGAAACGATACCATGGAAGGTAAGGCTTTTTTTTATTTAAAAAAAAAAAAAAAAAAAAAAAAATTCTTCAATATCTAAGAATTTTTGCATTATCTTGAACCTGTGCAAAGTTTTTTCTCAGAAAATAGGCAATCAGTTGTGTTGTAATTAAGTTCAATCGAAAGGGAATTATTTAATTAACCTTCAGTTCAATTTTGAAATTACCGATTGTCTTCTGAGTTTCGTAGTTCGAGAAAATGACTTTCAGTCAAAACAAAATTTCTGTTTGATTATGAAATATTAACTCAATTAAGTTATTCTTCAATCACGTAACCACATTTACGAAATTCATTCATTCGAAAAATTTATTCAAAAAAAAATATGAATATTTATATATATGTGGATGAGATATAGAAAAATTGATTAACCATTAAATATTGACCACTTACTCAGCAATTAAAGAGTAAATGAAAAAAAATTCGATAAAAGCGATTTTTAAATTCGAGTTGGTGACCCAATTAAAAAAAAAATATAATTATGAAAACAAAGACTTTGTGTTTCACAGTAAAATTCGTGGGAATCCTTAAAATTGTTGATTTTCCAATTAATAAAAATCGAAAAAAAAAAAAATAAAAAAAAAAATCCATTAAAACATTGAGAAATGAAAAAAAAAAAACGAAAAATAAGAATTGTTGAGAATTTGAGAAAGAAAATAGATTTTAGAGAACAGAGAGAAAGAAAGTAACCTTTCGATAGAGATTAGAAAAAAATGGATGATGTTTAAAACCTTTTAGCCAATCGAGGAGATCGATGAGCACGATATAGTGCCGATGGTCAATCAGCAGCTGGGAGGTGGATTGAACGGATCTTCCACAACTCCGGTAACGACGAGACCGGTGAGTATAATTTTTCCAGCGTTTTTCACGTTTTATCGATAATTGCTTCCTGACGCGAACTATTGTAATTAGCTTACGTTGCAAACGCAAAAGAAGGTGGTAAAAAAAAAAAAAAAAACACCAAAAAAAAGCTATTCCTAAAATGTCCATTGTTTTCGTTTGTTACGAGAGGGATAAAAGGAAAAAGAATATAAACATCAATGCTTAAAAGGGGTTCGTTGCGCTTTGGCAAACAAAACACACGTCACTTCATATTGCCTCGAAATAGAATAGATTGCGGGCTTTAATTAATTAATAAGTGTAATTTAAAAAAAAAAAAAAAAAACAAACAAAAAAGCAAAAAAGAAACGACTCTCAAACTGCCAAGCCTACATTTTAGCGGACGAAAATCTCTGTGAAACGAGCTCCACTCCTAACTTTTGTACGTCCATTTCAAAACAAAAATCCAAAAGATAAAAAAATTTAAAAAAATTAAAAAAAAAAAAAAAAAACCATGTAACTAACCATTTGTCTTCCTCTTGCCGTACATTTCGCATATACTAACAATTTCGCAGACCACAACTTCGCAAACATCAACGTCTAGTCCATCAAGCACATCAACATTATCAACAACCATAACAACAACTACAACACCATCAGAATTACCAGCATCTTCATCAACACCAACAGCAACAACAACAGAAACAACAGATAGAACAACAACAGAAATACCAATAACCACGTCAATAACTCAATCAGTAACGACAAGTGTGACATCGGAATCGTCCATAACGATTCCCCTTACAACGACCATTTCGTTGCCCTCCACGAGTATCTCTACGTCGACGACAACCGATGGATCTTTTACCACTTCCACGATGGAAAGCATCAAATTTAACACGATCGAAGAAACACTCGATCGAAATAACTTCATCAATATCGATTACGATAACGTCTCGACCACGTACTTACCAATGGAAAATTTTACATCACCGTCACCTGTCTCACCGTCATTAACAACAAACCTTCAAACCACCAATCTTGGCGCATCCACTTTAGAAAACACCTCCGAAAAAATGGAAACAAAGTCCACTTCCGGTCTTTATATTAACGTTATGGAAGAAGAGGTAACGCTTCAAAAACGCTTATTATGCTTTTATATTCACACCTCATTGTAGATGTTCAGTTAATTAACGATCTTATGAATTTCTCGTTTTTACAATGCAACAAATATTTCGTTTATCTGTTTTTTTTTTTTTTTTTTTAATTCTTAAAAAATTCAATTTCTCTTTGATCAATGAAGGTTGAATGATTTTTTTTCTTTAAATACAAAATCGCACATTTGGGCCATCTGAAATAAAAGAAATTTCGTTGCATTTTCAAGATGTGAAAATCCACGTCGTTTTTATCGTCAATGTTGTTTTTTTTTTTTTTTTCCAGACTTGTTTCACTATTTTCCATTTTTTTTGTTGTTGTTTTTACTCTTCTTGTTTTTCGTCCTAATTGTGTCGTTGCTCGAAATGCTGCTGTACAAAATATTGCCACCGAGCTTTGAACGAGCTTTGATCAAGAGCTTGCCTACACAAAAGCTTACAAAAATGCATTATCAAACGCCACCTAAATAGATTTTTTTTACGCACTTTTTGAAAATTTTCATTACACCAAAGAAATGAGATTGTTAAAATAGTTCGTTTGAACTTTTCGACGACTATTTTTCAAATGGTTAAACTACGAACGAGTTAAATCCATTCCTTTCGTGTGTGTGAAAAAAATCATTATTTTATTTTTGGGGCACACACATTTTTTGAAATTCAACGCCATTCTCGTTGGATTTGATAAAAAAATGTTTTTTTTTTTTTTTTTTTTTTTTTTTTACAAATTTTCAAATGGAAAATAAAGTGGGTCCAGAATTAATGGGGCAAAATGGGTTCCTGGGGCAAAGCGGGCAATGCAAATTTTTTTATATTTGGGGCAAAGTGGGCCCTTCCAAAAATGAAGGAACATCAAATTCGGATAAAAATTTGACTTTCCTTCATTTCTGGGAGAGCCCACTTTGCCCCAAAAATCATTTTTTTTCGATTGCCCGCTTTGCCCCAGGGGTCCATTTTGCCCCATGTTCCCCTATTAAAGTGGACCCAGAACAAAGTTGGTCCAACGTCGATAAAATGGGTCCAGAATCGCATCAAATAATAAACAACTACTGTTAACTAAAGGAATTAATATAAAATTCTCCTCTCGTTTTGTGTATATAGGTACACGAGACTTTGAAACGAATTTATAAACTAATAATGTTGTTTTACGAATATATAGTCAACGGAAATCACGGAAATGCCTACAAGTTCGAGCGCCATAACGGCAGTACCAAGTACTACAATTGTTAATGCGACAACTGAAGAAATGGCTGTTACTGATACAACAACAACGACAACATCGACGACACCAACGACGTTGCCAGAAACTACTCCTGAAATGGCCACTTCTACGACTGAAGCTCCGACGACTACGACAACAACACCAACACCAACACCAACAACAACAACAACAACAACAACAACAACAACAACCACAACAACCACCGAAATTCCAACGACCCCAACGACCACAGAAAAAATCGAATATGGAGTTCGCAATTTCCCACCCCGTCAAGATAGAAGATTAAAGAAAATTTCAGTCACAGCAGGAAAACCATTGAGTTATGTTATTCCTGCTGATACTTTCAGCGACATTGAGGATGGAGATACGAGACAATTGAGACTGAGCCTCTATTTGCAAGGCAATCCTGTTAAATCCACTCATTGGTTACAACTCAATCCAGAAACACAGGAAATTTATGGACTGTAAGTTACAACTAGATAATAATAATAATAATAATAATAATAATTTCAGCCACGTGTTCCATTGGCTGGTATAAAAAGATCACAATTTCCAGATTTTCAACTAAATAGTGTGTTTTCATCATTTACATTTTGAGTTATTATCAAAAGTTTCATTATTTTATAACGAAGTACTGACGTTTGAAAAATGATCGTCTGAATCATGAAGAAAATAAAATGTCTTGATTGCAATAAGACCATTTGACGATGGAAAAGTTTCTAATAATTTTATATTTGGCAGACCCCTGGAAAATGATGTTTCCAAATGGGACCATGATCTCGTGGCTTCGGACAGCGAAGGCCTCAATGTTACTGAACGTTTGGACATTTACGTTCAACAGCACAAACTCAGTCGTTCGGTGAATCATGAATTTAGTATTTATCTGAGAATCGACAAGAGAACAGCATTCCTAAACAACGTAGATTGGGAATTGAAGGTAAAATAAATAGTTTATTCAAAAATGGACTGCCGTGACATGGGAACCCTAGAATCATTCGTTTACGCATAAGTAATCAAACCCTTTTTTCAGGTTGTTCGCAACTTGGCCCAACTCTACGGAGACAATGATCCAAGTCAAATAACTGTCCGTTCGATAGACGTGACGCAGGACCAAGCAATCTTCACTTGGACCAATGATAGTGTACCACGAAGTAGTGAATGTCCTAAAGATGAAATCAACAGATTGTTGCACGTGAGTTATGACTAAAAAATCATTAAATTAACTTGCAGTCAACAACAACGAATTTAGCAAACAAAAGAACGTCAAAAAATACCAAAAAATAATAACGGCAGCCGGAGATCGAAATTTTCTGAGTTTTTTCATCAATTTTTCTGAGTTTCTGATCGTGCTAACCAAAACTTAAACTTAGTCAAAATATAAACGCCTGTCCAGGGCAGGCCAGGGTTTTCTGTAGTTTCTCTTGGTCCTCGTGCAAATGCGATACAGTTGTATATTAGGAACTCTGGGGGACACTCAGAGGAACAGGAAGAGGAACAGTGAAGTCAGGGTTGAAGTGTTGGGATGGGGTCGTGAAAATCCGCAAGGGGATACGCAGGAATAATAAAAAAAATAATAATAGGGAAACATGGGGCAATGTGGACCCCTGGAGCAAAGCGGACAATCCGAGTTTTTTTATCGTTGGGGCAAAATGGGCTTTTCCAAAAATAAAGGAAGATCAAATTCAAAGAAAAATTTAACTTTCCGTCATTTTTGGGAGAGCCCACTTTGATCCAAAAATGAAATTTTTTGAATAGTCCGCTTTGCCCCAGGGGTCCATTTTGCCCCATGTTCCCCTAAATGCCAGTAAATAATGCTGTCAATTTTTCATCTGCAGGTATTAATCGCTGACAAAGATGGCGAACCAAGTGGTTTGTTGCTGAACGCAATTGGACCGGAGATTCGTGTAAAACGAGTAGTTTATCAGGGCCTGGGTCAGTGCGAAGAAATGAAGAGGCCCGAAGGACCAAAGATTCCAACCCAAGAACCCAAAAATAATTTTGCACCCATGCCCAGAAACCAAGTCGATCACATTAATGCTACAGTTGGACAATTGCTGGTCTACAAAGTTCCAGACGTAAGTAAAAACAGCCCTGAAACACATTGGGAGGAAAGTTTTCTTTTTTGGGACTGATTTAATGCAACTCGACCATTGCAGGACACTTTCTATGATCCGGAAGATGGCTCAGCTTACAATATGCAAATGGCACTTCTCACAAACGACAGAACTCCAATTCCACCTCACAACTGGTTACAATTCGATGTCAAAAATCGAGAATTCTTTGGCGTTCCTCTACGTGAAGATATTGGACGAAAAGAGTATCAACTTGTTGTCACTGACAAAGAAGGTTTGAACCAAAGAAATTCAATTTTTTTTGTAAACAGATTTTAAGTTTTTTGAGGGCGTCGATCAGTGTCTGCTTGGAATTTTCTAAATCAGAAATTTTTCACATCCTTTCGTCGATCGAAATTTAAAAAAAGTCCATCACCTCAGAATCTTTTTTTAAAATTCAATCAGACGTTAGATGTGAAAATTTTTAAGTTACAAAATTTACAGCCACTATGTTGCACTCAGGTAATCTTGATCGATATTATTTTTGACCTTGAAGGGGTCACGTAAATGTCACAAAGGCTGTCACCCACCCGGGCGTCTTAAAATTGTTGGAATATTGAAAATATTGCATACAGAGGATTAAAAAAAGTTGTAAATCATTTAAAGTCTCTATGATACAGCAGAATCATCATGAAATTTCAATCATTTTTGGCCAAACAGGGTCTGAGCGACCCCGAAAGTTTTTTTTTTCCTCATCATCATCAGATACAATTTTTTCCAAGATAATTTTTCGAAATTTACCCCAATCTTTTCGAGCATCTGTGTAAAAAATTTGAGAATTTTTCACCGTCTAGTAATCGAGATATTGAGTGTTTAAAATGTCAAGTTTGACACGAGGTCTTGTGGGAAGTTACGAAAAAAGACAATTTTTCACAACAAATAACTCCATTTCTAAAACTTTCTTAAATTTAACCCACAGTTGAGTATTATTGTTAAGAAAGTTCATACGAAATTTAAACAATTAAACTTGGAATTCGTCTAACGCATGCCCAACGCGTGAACATCCAAAAAAAAAAAAACCCCAAAGATTAAACTTTTCTATTCTACAAACGTCTCAAAAAATTGAATGAAATTTCAACGAAATATTTCTGAAAAATATTTCTGTCGTACCATCTTTCGATAATGTAGAAATCTAGTGTATATTTTTGAAAAATCTTGTCTAGTAATTGGTGTGAAAGTATAAATGATTGTAATGATTGATAGGAGCGAGTGCGACAGACGGAATGGTGGTGATAGTCCAACCAGCGGCGTTCATGAGGCACAGCGTAGAGTTTTCCATGACGTTGGCAATACCGTACGAATCATTTGCTCATTCAGCATTACAGAAGCGTACATTTATTGAGAAAGTGGCTGAGCTCTTTGAGGACAAAGACACACATGCAATTTCGTTGGACAGCATAAGCGAGGGTAGCACAATAGTTACGTGGCGTAATACTAGTTTACCAACCAACATTTGTCCGAATGCAGAGATCACAAGGCTGAGTGAAGTTCTCGTAAAGGCTGACAAGTCGTTGACCGATAGAATCGAACAGTACATGGGCGAAGAGTTTCCTGTTAAGCAAATAACTCTCACGCCATTGGGAATGTGTCAAGGTCAATTAACTGGTGTTTATTCACCTGAAAATCATACACCACCTTCCGAAGATTCCAGATCTGTTGGAACCACCAGCGACGATTATCTCATCACTTGTGTATTACCGGCTATTATTATCGCTGCTATGCTCTTACTCGCTGGTATTATTGCTTGTGTCCTTTACCGACGAAGACGAAGTGGTAAAATGAGCGTTAGTGAACAAGACGACGAAAGACAAAGTTTTCGAAGCAAAGGCATTCCTGTTATATTCCAGGACGAGCTTGAAGAAAAACCGGATCCTGGTAAGCATTCGTTTGTTTTTCTTTCTTTGTTTCTTTGTTTTTTTTATTTTATTTTTTCATTTTTCAATCATTAATTTAATCCTCTAAAATATATCTTTGACTCTTTTCATATTTTTTGACTCTTAAGACGATGGATCAGTAACGTCGAATTTTCGAAATTAAAATTCTTCGATGTCGTTTGACTAATCAAAAAAAAACAAAAAGCTCCGATGGCAAAAATCGGCGGACAGGGAGTTTTTTTTATCGGTGAAACCCTGTCGGAAATATTCAATTTCGAAAATTGCAGCTATCTCTCTCGTACTCATATTGCGAGACAGCAACTGCTCCATCACCTTAACACTTACTGGTTGTCACCTTGGTGTACAAAACTACGCCATCAAGCCTGGATTTCTTTTTTCTTATTTTTCCACTCGTGTTGGCTTCAGCATTTTTTTTAGTGTACTTAAATTCGATTTTTGGCTATATAAAGTAAACGATCTTTTAAAGAAATCTTTGAAGATGTTCTAAAACAATTTTCAAGTCGAAATATTCAGTAGATCATTTTTTATAATAATTTTTGTCACTCGGGCACAAATCTACTCCATGGTGGCAAGTAGGGGTTAAATATTGAAGAATCGTCAGATAGGACAAGTGGTAAATTTCAGTAAAAAATTTGTCATAATAATAATAAATTGATATACGATTTTAATCAACAATTTTTTTTTGTGGGCATATAATAAGTCTCTAAATCTTTATTTTCAACGATATACTGTCGTAGAATTTGGTGAAATAGTCAATGATAAAAAATTCTTTGAAAGACTATCCGATATTTCTTTCTGTTTGTTTTATTTTTCAGAAAATCATTATTCGTATCTTCCAATGCGTTAGTTCCTAATTTGACTGTGAAGTCTTATAAAAGTATGTGAACCAAATCGTATCGTAAAGCAATTCGCTTTGTCTGAAATGATTTTTGCCAATTTTCATTGCATCTTAAAGAAAAAAAAAAAAAAAAAAAAAAAAAATTATTTCCGGCTTTGTTTCCCTAATGTTAATGATCGAAAGTCGTTCATGAAAGCTTGATCGATAATTATGCGAAAGTGTTTATTAATCTTTTAACCCTAGAAAGTAAGATTGAAGATTTATTTTAATTTGTCACTAATCCACGTTGTATTTTTTTTGTTTTGTTTTTAATAAAAAAAATTAAAAAAAAAAACAAACAAAAACTAGGTAACAAGTCACCGGTTATTTTGAAAGAGGAAAAGCCACCGTTGCCACCACCGGAGTATCAAAAAGCAGAAGACGGTGCGGACGTTCCTATGTTGTCGCAAGAAAATTCGGAAGAGCCTTATCAGCCGCCACCTCCATTTGCAACGAATCGTGACAACAATCGTCAAAATCGGCCAAAACCAACGCCCACGTACAGAAAACCACCCCCGTACGTGCCACCCTAACAAAACAACACAACGGTGCACTCGCCAACACGAAAATACATGCTAGCGATGCTCGGAGATTCACCAACCCACGTGCAAAACCAAAATAATCGTCGAAACAAAAAGCATCAATTGAACGGCAAACAAGTTGTAAATTCGCGAGGTGCTCGATAATAAGGGATTTTTAATTAAGAAAGAAACAGAAAGAAAGAGAAAAAGAGAGAGAGAGAGAGAGAGAGAGAGTAATTGAGAGAATGAGAGAAAGAGAGAATGAAAAAATAAACGAAAAGAAATAATGCAAATAAAAAGAAGAAAAAAAAAAGAAAAAAAAAATTATTAAAAACCACGTGAAATCGTAACATAATTGAATAACGAAAAGAACAAACTTTCATAACCGTATTTATTATGTTTATCTCGAAGGAAAAGCAACGTGATTATCCAAAGTTTTAAAACTAAAGCAAAGAAAAAAGGATTTATCCGCGTGTCACTTTCTGCCAAAGCTGCAGCTGTGAAAATCATTTAATATTATATTTATCCGATTCTCCGAATACCAATTTGTCAAAAAACCAGAAAAAAATTTAAAAAAATAACGACGAGCATAGAAATGAGTCGAGAAAACAATCCTCGAGCGAGTGTGGACTTCGAAATATCGCGACAAAGATATCACGCGTTGCCTTTTTGTAAATCGATTCTAGAGTAGATTCCACTGGTCCATCGTCGCATGAATTTCATTGAGAAAGAGAAACTTAAGATTTTATGAGATCGAAATATTGGAGTCTCGGATGAATCGAAAAAAAAAAAAAAAAAAACAAAATTACAACTCACTAAAGAAATTCGAAAATTCTCCTTTGTGCATCGAGTGACCATTCTTTGCAACGATCAGTGCCATTCTCTTAAGCAATAAGAGGTTTTATCTATACACACGTACAATTTAGAGGAAGCAAAAAAAAAGGAAAAAAAAAGAAAGAAAAAAAACTACACACAATGTCATCCAAATAATGCGAGTCACGTTGAAAATTTCGATGAAATTTCTTCTGCTGATAAAGAAAACTCTCTACGCGAGGATTGACGACACAAAACAAATGTATTCATGGTACATTGCTTTTCAATTGATTAAACGTAACAAGTACCTATTTCTCATAAAGACACTGCCAGAAGAGAGAAAGAAAGCATTGAAGAAAAAAAAAGAAAAAAGTTAATATGTCAAAATCGTTTTACTGACGCATTTTTTATTTGCCGACCTGTTAATCTGGTTTGATTATAAAAAAAAAAATTTCAAAGTGATTAAATTCTGTCCTTAAAGTGCAATCGTCGTAAAATTTGATTGTTTGAATATATTTTTTGTGAAAAGTAAAGAAAATCCTTGATAGCGTGTTTAAAAAAATTGTAAAAATGTGAAGATCGAAGACGATTGGTTTATTAACGTAACGATAAAACCAACGGTCGATATTGTTCTTCAATTGACACTTATGATTTAAAATAGAAAGACAACCATTGGGGAAACGAATAAAAAATAATATCGAGAGAGGAAAACTGAGCGTTACTTAAAAAGTTTCGTAATTACTGTAGTAAGACGAAGATGTGTGAATGTTTGGGTGCATGTGGCTCTCTGTGTGATGAGAAAAATAAAAAGTGTGAATGTACGAATTATATAGCAATGCTTCCATCGGCGCCGCGCTGAAAATATAACGAAAGGAATAAAAAGAAACAATTAATACACGATTTTATCATATATATATTTAAAATATTCTATACGTTCGATCTGATGAGTATTTGTAGCGACTTGCTATCTAAATACTACCATCGATAACCCACAAAAGCATTTACGTATGTCTATGTATATCTCATTTATACGAGAAGAAAAAATTCCACTGTTTACTAAAAAAATTTATCAAAATTATTCTGTCTTACAAAATTTTTCTTGGACTGTGACGAAGTCTCATTTTTTAAATATTGTTTACTGCTTTCCATGGAGAGAATAAAAATGGAAAAAATTACCATTCCAATAGAGAAGAGAGACAATTTGAAATTTTGGATTTAATTTGTTGTAGAAAATGTAAATTTTTTTCTGAAAATTTACAAAATTTAATTTTCTTATCACGAAAATAAATGCATAAATAAATTTACTCAAAATTCAAGTTTCTCCCGCATTTTTATTGCTGCAACAATAATTTTTCCATTTTCATTCATTCCGTCAATTTATTCTTCCTTTTCGTTCTCGTTTTAATTAATTTACAGAGTAACACAGTACGAATTTGTAAATAAAAAAATCTTCAATTTTTACTGTACTGTGGCGAAAAAAAAGGACGAATTTTTATTGGCTTGAAACAAACGAAAAGTCAGAGATTGTTGAAAAAGAATGTGAACCTAAAATTTTCTCGATTCGTAGTAATTTATAGTTACTAGATTTTTTTTGTCAATTTTTATAAACACGAAACGGATCTTTGCTCGAAGAATACAATTCTTATCACGAGCCATTATCGTGTCTTTAAATTGACCAATCTGTCAAAAAAAAAAAAAAAAAACGACAACAGAAAAATTTTTATCGTCCTACGTGACATAGTCCATGAAAATTTCGTTGACACAGTAATTAGTCATGGAATTTTTTCCTCCGTATCAAAGTTTCTTATTCCCGAATAGTTGGTGGAATTTGGAAGTTTTTTCCGATCTTCTAAAAAATGGAAATAAATAATCCCAGCAAACATTTGATTGAACGCACAAAAAAAAAAAGAAAAAAAAAAAAATCTCATCGACGCGAACATTTTTTATACTCCAAAAATCTTTTTCTACATTGCAAACGACAATTGAGGGGAAAAGTCAGCAAAAAAATGGAATTTAATGGGAAGCTTGAGAATTCCAAGGAGAAAATCTACAGTTGGATTTTTTTCATCGATATTTTGGCTCGGAGATTATCAATGGCTGATCCAACGAGCTTAACGTCAAAAGTGACGTGCACTACAGTCAACGAAAGTGTGTAAGATTATAATTTTTTTTTTTCTATATTTTTTTTTGTGTTCGTTGTAAAATCTCTTTCTTTTCCCTTCTCTTCTCATACCCGACGAACTGTTTAATTTAGATGAAACTTTGCATAGTTACCAAGCCAAAAATAATTAATATTAAAGAACAAAGTGGGCAAAATATTGTACGTAAAAACGAGAAAAAAAAAACAAAAACAAAACACCCAAATAAAATAAAAGAATAAAGAAGCAAGCCGAGCACACAATAGAAAGAGAAGACAAGACACAATTGTTATTCATGAAATATGAAAAAAGTTAATTGCTATTGTTTTTTTTTTTCCAGCCCGCACTTTTCGCAACGACAAAACGCTCTGATCTTGTAAAACGATTTTTTAAACTTTTCAGCCACTGTGTTATTGAATGATGATGATAATAATAATAAATAATAATAAATAATAATAAATAATATTAATATTAATAATAATATAAACATTAAAAATAATATTAATCGTAATATTAATAATATTAATGAATAAAATGAATATTTACGAAAGCGTAATCCTCCCTCACGAAAAGTACGGGCTGCACGATTTTAATATGAAAGAATGAAAAAAAAAAAAACGAAAAAAAAAAAAAAAACAAAAACAAAAACAAAAACGAAAAAAAAAAGAGGTGGATTTACTTGGGGAAAGTTTTTTCGACATATTTTTTATTGAACGATAATTAAGTAAGAAATGAATGCGAGTCTCGACGTTTTTTGGTTAATAAACGTCAAAGAGTTTATAAATGAAAGCCAAACAAAAATAAATAAATGGTGAATACTCTGTCACATTGAAAATGTATGAATGTTCATTATATAAATGAGATTTTGAATGAAAATATGAAATATATGTGACAGTTGATACACATATGATTTATTGATAAAATAACATTAATTGCAAATGCTAATGCAACGTCGATTGACGTCTATCGTATAGAAATAACACGTAGATTATTAAGTGTAAGCTTAATATCAACGATGAAATCCTCATCATCATAATCATCATCAAAGTCAAAATTATCATCGTAACTTTCATCTTCATCATCATTATTCACCTCATCGTCATTATCATCATCATCATCATCGAGTCTTAATTACCGCGAAAAGTGCAGTCTCGTATAAAGCTTTGCTTGTTAAAACAATGATTTCTTTTGATTTAGGCAGCACGTTTATATTACCCAATCAGATTGATTAATTTTTGATAATTAAACGTCATTAAATATTATACGAAAAATCATTTTCTTTTGTTGATTTAATGATTAAATATTTTTTTCCTTTCTCCAAACGATTCCTTCACATTGTGGCTTTTAAAAAAATCCTTCGTCTCTTTTTTTTTTTCTATATTTTCTTTACGGACTTAGAGGCATTGAATTTAAAAGTTGCAAACTACGAAAATTTGAATTTCTCCGACTTGTTTTTCTCCCTGATCTGTTATTTTTTATTATTCGTTTCCTGGCAACGTAATGTTTGCTCGGATTTTCGTTTCATCAACCCGAAAATTACGAAGGTCTCGTGCGCGCGACAATAATAAACAAACATCTGTTAAGTTTGTCGAAAGGAATATAAATTTAACGCGAAACCGCATAAGTCCTTAACAAAAACAAATGGAGACGCGGGAAGCTTTGTGCTTGCACAATATTAGAAAATTTCGTGGGGCTTCGAATGAGCCTCAGACACGCGCTGATTGGTCGATACGAGAGTATCACGAAGGATCGATTCCTTACACAATTCCTCTTACGTACCGATTCACGAGCGAATAAGTATCTCGGAGAAAAATTGCATTTGTCGCGTTAACGCGCACGCGACAATCAATGGATTTTATGTAACCAACGAAATATACATTTTCGACCAAACCCGATTTCAG
Organism: Campoletis raptor; assembly: GCA_948107755.1. Lineage (NCBI taxonomy): Eukaryota > Metazoa > Arthropoda > Insecta > Hymenoptera > Ichneumonidae > Campoletis > Campoletis raptor. The sequence goes on along the minus strand of OX403629.1, from coordinate 15,693,235 downwards.
GAAAAACCACTTTTTCGAAATCGAACTATCGACTGACTTTTAAATCAAATACGCGAAATCAATTTAATCCAAATTTATAAAAAGGCAAAACTAGTTTTTCCCAAAAATAATCATCAATAAAACTGACAGGCAAAACTAGTTTAAACTAAAAATCCAACAGTCAAAACTAGTTTTGCCCAAAGAATCGAGCTCGTAGATTTGGATTCAGAAAAAAAACCAAAAATACTCAAATTAGTTTATTTTTAAAAAAATTAAATAAACAAAACTATTTTTTCCCAAAAAAAAATCATCAAAAAAACTCACAGGCAAAACTAGTTTAAACTAAAAATCCAAAAGACAAAACTAGTTTTTCCCAAAAATCGAAATCGTGATTTAAATTCAGAAAAAAAACCAAAAATACCCAAATTGGTTTATTTTAAAAAAATGAAGTAAGCAAAACTATTTTTTCTTAAAATTGGGCTTGGCTGATAAGTACAAAGTGACTGGTTACTGAAAACTAAAATAATGGTTTGAATTTTGTTAAAACTTTCGTTTGTCAAAACCTTTGTTGTTTGATAAAACGAATTTTTTGAATGAATGATCATTAGCGAATCATGAATGATCAAGAGTTTTTCGATGGTAGACTTGTGAAATATTTTGTACGTCATATCATAAAAAAAATGCATATGCAAATGGCCATATCGTCTCTTTAAACTGAACGTATCTTCGTAACAATTTATTGTTTTCATTTTATAATCGCCCTCGACGCGTGAGAAGTGTCATAAAAACAAATTACGTGTCTGCGTAAGATAAATTATGTAGCGTAAACAATTTACAAAAAGAAGGAACAATGGAGCAATATTTAAAGAACCGAAAAAGAAAAAAAAATATATATAGGGTAACATGGGGCAAAGTGGACCCCTGGGGCAAAGCGAGCAATCCAAAATTTTTTATCTTCGGGGCAAAGTAGGCTCTCCCAAAAATGAAGGAAGATTAAAATCGAAGAAAAAATTGACTTTTCTTCATTTTTGAGAAAGCTCATGTTGCCTCAAAAATAATTTTTTTTGGATTGCCCGCTTTGCCCCAGGGGTCCATTTTGCCCCATGTTCCCCTATATATAAATATATATGTAAAAATTGCATCGCGGTGTGAAAAAATCGAGTTGGCGTGGATTGTGAATAAAACGAAGAACTGGGTATAAACTAAAGTTCATAAAAAAAAAAAAAAAGTGACGAAGTACAGCAAACCCAGAGAGATCGAAAAAGAAAAATAGAAATGGATAAAAGTATTTTTTAATCGTTGTAAAATGGAACTAAATCAGAAAATGGTCAGAACGAAAGATGCAGTGAATGCAGCTTCGATTTTTTGAAACCCGCAGGTCAGGCTTCCCGAATGAAAAAAAAAAAGTAAATATATATCTAAGCAAAAAAACGAATAGGAAAAAAATGGTTAACAATAATTACGAAGCGAGCGTCTCGACGGGACGTTTTTATATAAATTAAATGAACAGTTTCATGCTGTCAGCAAAACGTGATTTTAGAACGAACTGGATTGTTTTTATTTTATTTTATTTTTTTTCCAAAAATGAACTAGTTTGTCCTATAAATCGGGTTTGGCCTGAAAACTTATGGATATGTATAACGTCCCGGAATGTTACGAATGGTGTACGTGTGCTAATAATATATAAATACGAAGAAAATGTGGAAGCTCTTCGTCAAAAGTTGCCTGGTTTTAAAAAAAAATTTTTTGTTCAGTCTGTAATAAAGTTATTTTGTCTCGAATAACAAAGAATTCTGAAAAATAATTGAATATTGACATACTCGCGTAATCACTTTTTTTAATTTTCCATTTTTCTTTCGTTCGCGTCAATAAACGATAAGAAATTATAGTGCTTTGAAGTATGAAGATTGTTGTAAGAATAAAAACTGAAAAATGCACTGGCCAACGGCCGCGTTTTTGAGGGCGAGTCGAAGAGACGATAAAATTAACGAGCGAGACACGAATTGTCAAGGCATTTATAATAATACAATGTCATTGATAAATATACGATTAAAAAAACTACAAACAAACAAAGAAAAACGTCGAAAAAATAATGAACCGTTTAACAAGCATATTAATATATGTTTCTTGTCTATGACAAGTATATACATATATATTTAACATGTGTAAAGTTAAGTGTTAATAAAGTCATTTTAGGCTACATTGCAAACGATTTATTGAGTCATTTATCCTCTTGATTATCACTCTATTTCATAAGGTAAGTCATTTTTTCATTCAACGTCAATTTTTCAAATTCCATACAATAAGAATAAAAATAAAATTCAAATTTTACATTTAATGTAATTTAATTAATTAATTAATATTATTTTATATTTTTTAATTGACTTAATTGATTTTTAATTGATTTATTTACATTATTTTATATTTTTTAATTAAAATTTTTTATTTTAAAATCAATTGCCCCTCCATTGGAACTCGGTCAAATTTTCATTACACGATGCATTCGAAATCTTGTTTTTTTTTTTCTTAAAATTCGACATTAAACACGTTTGAATCGATGATTTAACAGAGGATATTATTTTTATAAATTTAAAAAAAAAAACATTTTTTCATAAAACTTTTCAACAATATATTTGTTTAAAAAATAATAAGTGTTTCATTTTTCCGAGTATTTCGATAACTCAGAGAATTGTTAAAGCTTTGTTACGTACTGAGAAAATAATTTTATCATAATTTTTCTTATTGCTAAACCACTCTAAAATATTGTGAATAGCGAATGGTAAATGTAGCGAGAAGAAAAGTGTTTTAAATCCTGAGTTTCATAAGTATATTTTGTGACGTAATATTTTGCATTTTTATTTATTGCAACGTGGTTACGCAAAATAATGAAAAAATCTTTTCCTACCCTGCACTCCAATTTAGGGAATACGATTATTTATCTCACATATTTAAATTAAAGGACTTATTTTAAAAAATGTCAAAACATGTTATGAAGAAATTGAAAAAAAAAAAAAAAAAAAAAAATGAAAAAAAAAGTGAAATTTTGAAACACTTTCCTCAAGTTTTTTCAAACAACCTCCGAACAGCGCCTATCTTTTACTGCATTTTCCTGTTATATCGACGATAACACGAATCATCACAGATAAAAAAAAAAAAAAAAAAAAAAAAAACAAGATAGTGGTGCAAGAAAATGAAATGAAATTCGTGGCGTTTTTCTAACAAATACGTTTATGGCTCTGAGACTGTTTATTATAATATCCGAGGAGTGGTCAGAGAATACGAATTACCGTCTCGTTATTCATTCAGTGGAGGAGAATATCTTTCTGTAAATATTTATACGAGGCACTCAACGCCAACTCCTACTAGTTTTTGTCCTTAATTTTTTTATTTTTTTTCAAATCTGTCCCAGATTTTTTTCATTTTCTTAACCAATTAAGTAACAAGAAAAATGTTATAATTTTTTAGAGCAGACACTTCGACGACACATTTATGAGCATTTAAACATTGGGTCAATTTGACCCTGAACGTACTTCGTTCGCCCATCATCAGCAGCCATTGGATTATTTATCATTGAAAAAAATTCAGAGGGACGTTTTAACCATTGCTCGATATGTGTGCATCATAAAAATTCCGAAATATCAAATTAAAAAAAAAAAAAAATACTGAAAACATTGACTTTCGAAAAAAATGAGCGTTTCAACAAAAAAAGAATCATAATTTTTTCCATATTCAATATTTTGTAGATCAATAACCCAGCGATGGTCACACGTCAAATGCAGTTTTTCGAAAAAAAAAAAACAAAGAGGGTAGATATAATCAGTGCCAGGAAAATAATCCGGGTCAAAAAGACCCAGTGTGTCAACGAAGGGTTAATTCGAAGCTGTCAAACATAAAAAATTGTTGTAATCTTTGATAGAGTGGCTCTTGGAATTTTTTTTCTTTCATCGATTCGATTATTCAGATTCCTAAATTAAAAAAATTTTTTGTTCTCTGTCATAAAAAATGGTTGCAACGTTAATTTCAGATCATTGAACAAATAATCGAATTTCTAAATCGCTGTTTTTTTATTTATTTTTTTTCTATCATCGCCTAGAAAAATAAAAAACCGTTGTAACTTCGCGTGATCGTCAGCTTTTCAAGGTTTTGGGACTTTGAGTATAGATTAAGAATTTATGATGTGAAACGTCTCATATGTTAACACCTCCATGGGAAAGTATACATGTGTACGAGATTTTTACTGCATTCCATAACTCCAAAAACGCGGACGTGAGCGAATAGTCAAAAGATAAATGTAGACTTTTATCGTAATTATTATTATCATTATTAAGAACAGATCTCAAGGTTATCTCAGGGTCGAGAAATACTGTTTTGTCACGTGGTATACATAGCAATGACAGGTTAATATGTTTTGCGACGCATTTCTGTGAATCATCCATTGTTTGATCATGCTATATACGTCTATACTTATATATCTTGAGATCGAAGCAATCGACAGTAAATTTATTACTGTGTAGCTGAAATTATACACATCGAGGGGATGCAAAAATATCGATATTTGTTGTTTCCTGTCTCTTTCAAGTATAAAAAAACGAATGTTCAAAAAATTTGTTCAGTTCAAATAATTTATAAGTTATGATAAACCATTTTTTCATTTTTTTTTTTTTTTTTTTCATTTTTATTTAAATTCGTGAGATATCAGAGTTGTTATTTTCATAAATCAACCCTTCGAGCCATAATAAGACTGAGGTCAAATGTCGACAACAAAAAAACCGAATTTTTTGGTTCTAAATATAGTCTCTGGAGAATTGATGAATGAAAAATAAATATGAACAGTCAGTATTCGTTCGTTGCACGAATTTACGAGTTTTCCGTACTTTTTCATGAAAAAATTCATTTTCTACCAAACTGCTGTGGATATAAAGATGTCAATTTTTTTATAAACTCAATACACTCCATAGAGTTTTACAGAATTTTTTCAAAATTTTTTATACGATGGTTTTTTATTAAAAAAAAAAAAAAGAAACGAATCATTTCTAGAGGTTTTCGAGTACGAAATTTCAAGCCGAAATGCATGGGCTCAAAGGGTTAAACGATAGTTCGAATAATATTTCGTCTAATAGACGAGCTAAATATAGGGGAACATGGGGCAAAATGGACCCATGGGGCATAGCGGGCTGTCGTTCAAGAGCGAAAAAGTGGAATTCGTCTTAAACAAAAATCCATCAGATGTTGAAGGAAAACATTAATGTAAAAATGCATTCTTAATTATTATTGTCTAAGAGGGAAAAAAAATGAAAAGGAAGAAAAAAGATGAATGAATTGTAAAAATCAGTATTATCGACCCTCAATTTTCTTGAGAAAAATAATATGTTAATAATTTTCTTCAATGTGCCAGAGAATTTTTCATCGTTAACATAAACTGGATAGAGTATTGTTGCTTCAAGTCCTCGGTTGTTACGGATACTTGGAAAATATATGTCCTTGTCCACTTATAGATAATTAACCGTTCAGGAAATAGTGTCACGCCTCGAAAACCACGTGACAGGCTTCACGCATATTTATATATAGAAATATTGATTTTGGGTGGCGAATTTTTTGTCAATGTTTGGGTCAATGCTGTACAATGAATTTTTTATGTTGCTTTATAATTAGAGTGGATATAAAATTGGCACGAATTGCTTAATTTTTCGATCGGGTACGTTGACCTACATGCAAGTGCCTAATTTAGTCTTTCGTAAATAAATTGTCACTGCTATTTATAATTGAGAGCCTGGTACGTTGAGAGAAAATTATTTGAGTGTTAGATGCATTGAAATAATGAAACTTTGGTATGAATCGAAAAGTGACATTTCGTGCAAATTTTTATTGATTTTAATCGTCATATTATTTGAATTAAAAAATAATAATATATGTGGGAAAAGATTTTGTGAAGTGTGATGTCAGGTGGCCGCGAAATTTGTTTTTACCTTCATTGAAAATGTGCGTGTAAACACTACGGTTAATAAACCTTGATACGGAACGTGCCACGGTCTCGTGATAAATATAAAAACGTAAAATGGCACAGATTAAACTGTGATTTATCGAATGCTCTTAATTTTTTATTGGAAAATTTATATATCGATTATGTTTGAATTATTAGACAAAAATGAAAAAAACTATAGTCTCTTGTTACGAACGTTTGACTAGTGATTTTTTTTTACGAGTAAACATTCTCATTTTCCAATTAATTATTCATGATTACCTTCATTAGTTAATTATTCATGAATAAAACTTTAAACTCATTTGTATATAATTATTTAATTATTATTTGAAAAAAAGTTGACAATAATAATGACGTTTCTAGTTTCGTGATTAATTTTTATTAAATTGCCTTCGTGTGAACATGCAATTTATTATTTCTTGTGGATAAATGAATTTTTATTACAATCTCGTGCTACGAGTATGGAATTGTAATTAAAAAAAAAAAAAAAAAAAAAACAAATTTATTTACAAACAAAATTTTCAATTCTTTCTAATCATTCATTGTTTACGTGAATAATTTTGAAACTGAAGAAATCATGGCTTCGCTTTCCTTGTTCAACGAAATTTTGAATGAGATAATACGATTGAACAAATATTTATATTTGTTAAATGTTTATTCTGTCTTTGCGGATCTTCCCCCCCATTTTCAGCCTCAGTCAGTCAAAAGATCATGATTTTTCTTTAAATTATTTTGCAGTTCCTGTAAGATGATTTGTGACGTGTTTACTGGTGGACGCGCGTTTTTATGACGTCACGTCGTCTGTCTGTACGATTTATCCGGCAACATTGACAAGATTGCATATTTCTTTTTTCTTTCTTATCAAATACATACGAGAAATTAAACAGTCATAAACATTTTGTTGTTCCAACTGTAAAGAGCTTTCAGCTTATTTTTCTTTTCGATTATCATTTTTAATAACATTTTTGCAAAAAAAATATACGTAATATTATTAATTAACGTCACGAACTATTGAAAAAAGTAAAATTCATTTTTGACGAGATTTCACGATGTGGATATTTATCCCAAGATTTTTCGGAACTATTTTTGGGCTTTTAAACTCGAGAAATTTTTTGTTTCCTCATAAAATACGTTTGTTCTCGCTTTTTTTTATCTCTTATTCGGACTTTTTTCTCGTCTCCTTCGTCAAGGAGAATTATTTGAAGCACGCTTTTGAAAGTTTCGTGATTTTTATAAATAGTCAGTCATGAAACTTTACGATCCAGACGTTCGAATCGCATTTGCAATGAACACTCGGATCTTTCAAGTTGCACAAATCGGAGTAGGGAACACTCTCGACGCTACTGTCTGCAGCAAAATTGATTAGCATTGGAACAAATTATGTGATCTCTAATCTAATAATAGAAACTACACCTGACGTTGGTGATAAGTCATTATCACCGTAAGATGTATAGGGAAACATGGGGCAAAATGGACCCCTGGGGAAAAGCGGGCAATCTAAAGAAAATTATTTTTGGGACAAAGTGAGCTATCTCAAAAATGAAGGAAAGTCAAATTTTTCTTCGTATTTGATCTTCCTTCATTTTTGGGAGAGCCCACTTTGCCTCAAAAATAATTTTTTTTGGATTGCCCGCTTTGCCCTAGGGGTCCATTTTGCCCCATGTTCCCTTATATATGTATAAAAATCAAATTATTCAACAGTGGTTGACATTAATCGTGTTATTTGATCAAAGTCTCAATGTTTAATATTTAGCCAAGTGTTTTTATACAGATTATTTAAAAAGTTAATAAAATTATATCATTCTTTAAATCACTATGTTAAGTTCAATTTTGTAGACATTTTTTCACCGTTTTTGTCTCGGTTTCGTAACTCTCCTGTTCATTTCTCAACTCCATAATAACTGTTCTCATATAATTCATTATCTCTGCATTGAAGTAATTCTTTACGACAATATTTCTGCTCGTAAATATGTCTACTTCGGATTCTAATCTCAAACATCTCAAACGATAGTAAAACACGTTGAAAAACGTTACCACTTGCGAATATGCATGCTCCAAAATATCTGTAATTTCATTTATTTTACAATGTTATGATATTTCGGAGCAACCATATTTAAAATTAACTATTTTTTAGAGCATACTTTAACATTGTGTTACTCTCGGCTTTATACCTATTCCATAATGTCAAATCTCTGAAATAGTAATATTTAAGTGATGATATTTCGGAGCATGAATCTTCCCTAGTAGTGCATGCTTTGGAGTATATTTTATGCATCACTACTCCAAATTTCGCCCTATTCCTGGGGCTCACCTTGTCCTGGAGGTCCATTTTGCCCCATGTTCTCCTATATTTTACATCGCAACTCCGAATTTTGCCCTATTTCAAAATATCAAAACTGTGTAATGGTAATATTCGAGTAGGCATATTTTGGATCATGAATCTTTCCTCGTAATCATGCTTTGAAGTATATTTTCCATTCGTACTTCAAAAAATATAAAAATTCTGTAATAGAAATATTGGAGAAGGGATATTTTGGAGCATATTTCATGTTGCTATTCTCAACAACATGCCATCACATTCCTTGCTATGAATTTATAGGGGAAGATGGGGCAAAATGGACCCCTAGAGGCACAGTAGGCTCTCCCAAAAATGAAGGAAAGCCAAATTTTTCTTCAAATTTGATCTTCCTTCAATTTGGGGAGATGCCACTTTGCGCTAAATTTTGGATTGCCCGCTTTGCCCCAGGGGTCCATTTTGCCCCATGTTTTCCTAAATAGAGATGTTTGTGAATAAAAAACGACTTACATGAAGATAAAACTACTCTACAAAAGAGATATGAGACTGTACGGAGTGAGTGTATGGAGCAGACATTTTTGGAGTAGAAATCTTTCGTGGCATATCTCACGTTGAGTGAGAATATTTGAAATAGGAATGACCCGGAAACGAAGATTCTATGATACAAAAATGATTGAAAACTAAACGAAGAAAATAAAATCTTAACATGTTCGGAGATTACAAACTGCAGAGAATCTTGAAATTTTGGGCAACTTGCAGGAAGTAAATTTCCATGAAAATAAAATATTTTTTGTACATGTGCAAAATTTTCTTTTCGGACTGTGAAAATTTTTGAATTTTATCAAATTCATTCATAAGAATTAAGTTTGAAATATCGTTCAAATCAAAGGTTATTTGATTGTTATTCACATGATTTTGAATCGAGAATAATGCAAATTTTGTTAAGTGTACAGAACTTTTTCTTACCACCTAAGAATTCATCCCCCAATTAGCACTAATTGAACTAAGCGGGAAATCTCAAATTGCTCGACGATTGCTGATAAGGTGGTTATCAGGTATCTCGAGTTCAGTCACGAGAACTGATTAATGGTCTCGTGCACGCATACAAAAGCGTGCTCACTATAAACAAGCAAATACGATTGAAAAATCACGACGTATAGTTACGCGAAGAACTTTCAATATTGGCTTTTTCTCAAGCTGCAGTAAGTGCAGTAAGAAAAAAGCTTTATTGTCAATATTGTTTCTCACGTTGAAAACGCGTGTTCGTACGAATTGTAAAATAGATCATTATCACCGACGATAAAATACTTTTTGAAAAAAGTAAAAAGTTATTGAAACTTTATCGATGCATTTTCATAGAAATTGAAAATTGATGATTAACCAATCAGTATCGTCAATTTTTCAAATGCATGTTCAGGAAAACAAAAAAGGTAGTTAGAAATCTTATCTTTTTCATTGCCAATCAAACAAGATTATCAAACAGTTCGAGAATCTTTATTTTTATCGAAACTTCTATCAAGTTATTAATCTAAATCATCAGATTCGAATCTAATTCAGCTCCGATGCAGACATTTCGAAACTGTTTTTTTTTGCTTGGAATATTTGTCTGATGACGTGGCATAATATGACAGTTTGTCATGAGGATTAAAGAATGATTCATCTGTCACTTCACACTCGAGTCAAATGACGGAAACAAAACTGTCATATGACGACACTGACGTATTTACATTTTTCTACAAGTCCAAAAAACTGTTTATTTTAACTCAATGTTACGTTTTGTAACGAAATAGTTTTTACATGTGAAAATCTTGTCGAAATATGTACCGAAGAAATATAAACGACGTGAGGAAAAAAAAAATGTTGAAGGAAACTTATCTGTGTAATTAAATTTTGTTATCGGAGATTGTTCCCATTTTTTGGGTTCAGGAGGATCATTGAAAAATTATCATTGACGATAGGCGAACGCGATAGATTGAAAAAAAAAAAAAAAGAAAAAAAAACATTTTTTTTTCGTATCGATACCGATCTTGAAATTATGAAAAAGTTTATCATTGATCAGACCTTTGATAAGGAAGTTTTAAATCGTTAATTCTTTTAATGCATTTTTATATCGCTGATTATTGATAATTAAATTTATCGAACATTTATTACTGTTATTTATTTATTCCTGATGAATATTTAATGAAAAATATTTAAAAAACATGATAAATCCAATATAATAATCCAATAAAGTAATAATGGTGAAAAAAATAATAAAATGAAATGGAATTTTAATAATTGGAGGTATAAAATGCTTCTAAAGTTAATTGTTGCTTATAATAACAATTGATAAATGAAAAAGAAAATATTTTCACGCATTCACTTGCATCGATCGATCTGTACATTTGGAATCATGTCAATGACAATAAATTTGATAAGAAATATCAATAATTAACGACATACGAGGATGAATAAATTTTTTTTATTTTCGCATAAAAATCCATTTATTTTAATACGCTAAAATTATTGATATTGGATCGAATTTTTCAAGAATTTGATGAATATCATTTGATCGAACGATTAAAGATTTTTTAAATGCTTTCGTATGTAGAAAAAATCGACTGAATAAAAAAATTGTTAATTACTAATAAATAGTGAAAAAAATGATTATAAATTGCTAAAAAATTATTAAACTTACTGACATTTTTTAAATTACTCATAATCATTTGTGTCGTGTTTTTTTATTTTATTTTTTTTATTCATTTTTTTTTTAAATTCATTTCGTCGTTACAACGTGTCCAATGTCGTCGGACACACCGATACTAATTTTCATTTAAGTATTTTCATGAGGTTCGAGTGGCACACACTTGTGAACAGTAACAACTACCACGTGCCTACGCGAGCAATCGTCAATGGTGGTGGAGTGGGGCTCGGCGTGTAAATATTTACTGGCGCATGCGCAGTAACGTGTATTTACGGTCACGTGATGACGCGACTTATAAACCATGACAGGGACCGGCCGGTCTTTACATTCGTTGAAACTGTGGAGGAAAGCGTGCAGCGTTACGCGCTCCTTTGGTTTAACGTACGAGAGCTCGACAATTTTACAAATTTGTGTATTTGTTAAGAAAATTGACGAAACATAACGAAAAAACACCCAAAAACTTGTTTTTTTTTTCCGTCATCGCGAAAATTCAAATTTACAGTGTATTTTGTTTTTTTTTCGCGATTGAAGCCTCGATCGAAAACTTTCGAAACTCTTTTGTTGCCGCGAGTGTCAAAGGATCGAATTCCAGTCGAACTGTTCACCGTTACGTGACGTCATAACGTGTTTTGTTTACTTTTGTTTTTCTTGTATTTTCGTCTGAAGTTTTTTGTATATTCGTTCAGCCACTAAAACTTACGCGGTGTGTACGGCTGGCGAACGAACTCGCAGCCACAAAAATCTCGAATTAAGCGCGTTTTGTTCGGACGAGAGTTCGAACAAGTGGGCAAAACGAGCGGGAGCGGCCTTTACTCGGATCTCAACTTTTCCGACCTCAATTTCCGGTAAAACCCCCCGAAATGGCCGATATGTGGAACGAATGGGACTATTCCAGCTCGAACGGTAAGTTTCCAACGATCACATACAAAATGTCAACAAAAACAATAAAATGACAGTTCGAAATGGTTGCGATTTTAAAACTCAATTTCTGACATATCGCGAGTATTTCCAACGACATTTATTTGGAGGTCAAAAGCTTCGACGGTTGAAAAAAAAAAAAAAAATGAGAGCAATTTCATATTTGCTTGAATTCGAAACGAAGTAGATAAAAAAAAAAAAAAAAAAATTTTTTTTTTAAATTATACGATAAGAAACAATAAATAATTATATTGCTATTAATTATTGCGTTATCTTCACCAACTGTGTCAACGTTTAAAAGCCTTCAACTAACAAACGATATATTTCCAAAATACGTATGCAAGTTTGACAAAAAAAAAAAAAAAAAAAAAAAAAAAGAAAGAGTGAAGAAAAATGTCTTTCGTTCGAAATAAAATGACATTGTGAGCGATATTTTCTAGCCATGGAAAATTTCGAGTTGTTATACCGAAGCGGAATAAAAAATACAGATAAAAAAAAATAACTGCAAACGTTTCCGGCATTCGTTCTTTATAAATAGACTGATTAAATAAATGACAGGTCAGCATATATAGTCTCGAATATATTTAGTAGAGGTCGACAAAGAGTTTATCAATGTTTTGAAAAAAAAAAAAAAAAAAAAAAAACTATCAATTTTTCCAAGAGTGAAAATCGATGAAGATATTTTAATAAACAATCATCAACGACGATTCGTTCTCCACAATTATTTCGTATTGCAAATCCACACCACTCACGATGAATAAACATAAGTTCCTTAAGAAAAACTCTGGCGTTAGTGAACATCGAGTTGCATCGAAGTCATTGGCGAACTGCAAGAAAATTTCTTCTTCTTATTCTTCGTCTTCTTCTTCTTTTCTTCAAATACAATTTTTTATTGATGATTGTGAATTATTTCCAAAACGAGTTGATTCATAAATTTATTAATATACTTATTTTTCAAATAAAACATTTTTTATAAAATCGGGAGTTGCATTGTTCGCACGAACAAAAAAATCGACATAATTATTATTTTTTTTTCATTTCCTTTACATTTAAATGTGTCAAGATTCGAAAAAAAAAATAAATAAATAAACGCGGGAAAAATAATTCATCCATTGCTATGGTTCAACGTCATTAAAATGACAACGCACTGGTAAGAATATTAAATCGAACATATTCTCACAATTTGATCCAAAACGCGATTCTTAAGAACCAAAAGTTGAAAATCTTCAAAAAAATTGTGTCTTAGTTAGAGATATCAATAAAGTTACTTTTTTTTCGATGTTTCTGTCAGTGAGCAATAGAATTGTATGTAAAATTTCATGTAAATATTAAATAATGAATAATAATAATAATAATAATAATAATAATAATAATAATAAGTAGAAAAAAAAGAAGAAATAAATATTTTTGTCAATCCGCAATAAATTTTCGTATAAAGATATTGAGGAAAAAAGTATTCAGTGAGATAAAAAGTAGTTCACGGCTTGCCGGTGTCGAGCCTTTTAATCAAATAACGAAAGAGCGTTGTTATTGGGATTCCAGATTAAGAGGAAAAATAAAAGAGATCAAATAATCAAAATGTGCTTTCATTCATTATATGGGTTTAGTTTGATTATTTAGATTTGATAACCGACGAACGTGTTGTGCGATAAAATGATAATCCTCCAGTAAACTTTGTGTATGGGTAAACATGGTTTTATGATTGATATCAAAGTAAAACTTAACAAACGTCTGAGAATCATCAGTTCGAAAATAATGACAAATCCAGCAATAAATTAGAAGCTGAAAGCAACAGAACAGACTCTTTAACTTCCGATGTAAATGAACTAACTCTTTCGCAATATTTTCATATTTGTTAGTGAAAACAAATATTTAAAAAATTCTTGAAATATGTCGTCTGCTTGAAAAAAGTAGTGCGATCTTTGAAATTTACTGAGATTTAAAGTACAGATTTTTCGTTTGTTTGAAAGTTTAATTTCAAACTTCAAAAGAAAAATTTCGAATTCAGCTCGAATAACAATTTTAAACACAGTATAAAAAATTTTTTTAAAATAAAAAAAATTCTGTGATCCTTAATTGCAACAGGACATCATTTTAATCTCGACAAAAACGTTTCTTCCTGTCCAAGGAAATATTTTTATAAATTTCTTCTTATATAATTTCTTTTTATAATTTCGATATAATGATTTCGATCAAATAATGGCTCTCGAAATTAGTAAAAATAAAAAAAAAAACAACAACTGTACGATAATGTTTTCGAAAACGTTACTTTTATACTTATTTTTTTTTTTTTTTACTATAGATTTTTTTATCAAAAAAACCAAACGTCAGGAAATATTTGCCATTTATTTTGCTGGATATTTTATTTGGCACGAAGAATCATTGATTTTTTTTTCTTTTTTTTGTTATTTACTTGTGTTGGAAATTAAATATTTAAGGGAATGGTGAAGATTCGTCTATCGTTTCGTAAATTTATATCAAACATTATCAAACAAATTGCATTGTCATTTAAGATGTACTTATCTATTTATGTTCAGTATATCCGCAAATATATTCATCAGGACACTGTCAACTTTTGTGCTTTATATATAGAGACGAATATATACGTATAAACATTTTGGAGAGTAAATAAAAAATGGAGACGATTTGTCAAACGAACGTAAATTACACTTGACCAAACAAATACTTTGCGTTTTTTTTTCTACCGTCTATTGTCCCTAAGCAAACGATCGGGTCAATATTCCAGTAAAGGTCGAGGGTACGATCAACCGTCTGATATTTTGAAAAAGTTTTTTCCACCTGATTGTCATAATTCTCGTTGAGAATTCTCTAACTTTCCATGCATTTTGACTGTTTTGTTTAACGTTTTGTTTGACAATTCATTAGTCATCTTGTTAAATATCGTAATAACTCAGACATTTATTCCGTAGCAATAAAGATTGCATCGTTGCAAAACAATGAAAATTATTTTTCTCCGCTTCATGCATAGGCAGAATTTCTTGGTGTCCCTATCAGTGGGTTCCTTAACAAGAAGGGTAAACTAAATTTCACCAATTTCAAAAATTCACCTGGGTTCAATTTTTAAAAGAGTTGTACGCAACGTTTAACACATAAATTAATCAATCGACGTTGAATTCGTCTCGCAGGATGTCTTGTTAACTTGGAAAAATGTTGATAACTATAGATACGTTTAATGATCAACTGATAAATGGTAAATTCTACAAAGTCATGTTTTTATCGATATTTTTCGAAGAATAATCCGTATTTTTTAAACGATTTTAACGCACGAACGCTTATTTTGTTCCTCAATAAATTCTCTACAAATTCACTGTGTCGATTTTTAAAAAAACTTGTCCATTTTTTAATAAAAACTATTTGTTTATGACATAGTTTTCTTGTGATCGACTGCAACATTGAAACGATGAAGTTAAAAAAAAAATCGACACAGTGAATTTGTAGAGAATTTCTTGAGGAACAGAACAAGCGTTCATGCGTTAAAATCGCTTGGAAAATACAAAAGATTCTTCTAAAAATATCGATTAAAATATGACTTCGTGGAATTTTGCATTAATCAGTTAATGGTTAAGCAAATCTATAGTTATGAATATTTTTCTATGTTAACAAGACACACTGCAAGACGAATGCAGGGTCGATTAATGAAATTATGTGTTGAACGTCGCAAACAACTGTTGAGAAATGTCAACACCCATTTGACTAGGATAGTCATTGCTACGAGTCCTTAAAATAGAGAAAAAAGTGTAAATTCAACACGAAATAATCGTTATTTATTTCTGCTTAAAGGTTTAATTACACTTCGGAAATTCTGCTTCCAGAATACAATGAATGATGAAACATCTGAATGAAGTACCAAAGCTTCTTCACTTTATCACGAAACTTTCTTTCCTTCGCCCTCTTCGACCAATTGTTTCTAGTCCTCCAACAAAAAGAATAAAAAGAAGAAGAAGAAGAATGTAATTTTCGTCCCATTGACCTAAAATCTTAACCCTCTGTGTGTCTCAAAAGCCACGTTATTAAGGCGGTATGGAAGGAAAGAAAAAAACTATTTGAAAGCTTGAATTTCTCGCGACTTTGGGGTCGTTGTTTCACGAAAATAGAGGGCGCGATGTCCGTGCCAAGCAAGCTTTTCGTGCATGCTGTTGGCTAACATCGCCGGAAAGAAGTCCGGAGCAAAGAGAGTCTCGTAAGTCATCAGAAAACGTGACTTGTTAGGCTTCGTTGTGATGTATTCACGAAACGCTTAATTTTTCATTTATTTAAATGAAAAAAAAAAAAAAAAAAAAATGAGAAATGTAGAAAACAGAGAAAAAAAAAAAAAGTACTACGCGATGAGGGCACGAGTGATTTCTATATGGCAGGCCAGTTGAACGCTTTGTGTCGTAAATGAAAATCAATAATTTTCCACGTTGTCGGAGCAGGGGCTCTTGCGGCCGATGCACCTGGTCTCTTATTATACGACGGTCTCAGGAGGAACATACAGTACCGAGAGGGTCGCGGACCTAGTTATGGCAGTCGTATACGTTTTATATATATATATACGAATATGTATAAATCTCCAGCATATATATAGGGTAACATGGGGTAAAATGGACCCCTGGGGCAAAGCGGGCAATCCAAAAAATTTTATCTTTGGACCAACGTAGGCTCTCCCAAAAATGAAGGAAGATCAAAATCAAAGAAAAATTCGACTTTGCTTCGGTTTTGGGAGAGCTCACGTTGCCCCTAAAATAATTTTTTTGGATTGCTCGCTTTGCCCCAGGGGTCCATTTTGCCCCATGTTCCCCTATAGAGACGTTTATATATATATATATAAAGCGATACATGGAAATACGCGTCCATATATACTGAGCTTTTGATTCCGTGCATTCAAGATTATTAACATGAGCTCCAACCTCGCAATATCAGCTCGTACTCTAACAACCAAGTATGCACGCTCTTTAAATATCGTGCTGCAATGTGGAACGATTTGTCATCCGCGTGCGCCCGCGCGCGCGCGCGATCTGATTCGGTTTCAACCGAGTGTGTCTCAATCTCAATCATCTAAATCGATCCTCCATCAATCTCAAATCATTATTCAGCTACAAGCGCGTCATGAGCATAACGCATCGATTCTCTTCATTTTATTTATAAAATTCAATCATTTTTACATTTTATTTTTAAAAATCATTCTCTAAGATCGATCTAACGAACGCATTTCATCTTCAGAATAAGAGAATTCAAGTTTTTTTTTAATTACCGCTACAGCGAAATATTTTTCGTGTCCAAAATGTCAATTTTCATGAATTTAAAACAAAATCTCTTTTATTATATCCGATGTTTTCGTTTTTTTTTTTTTTTTTTTTTTTGAAAATTTACATTTTGCATGGTAAAAATTTTCCCAAAATTCGACGTCGTCGTATATTGCTGTGACAGTAATTTTCTCAATGTTTGAACCGAGGTTTGAACTCTTTGTCAAGTTTCTTCTCCAAGTTTTCAAATTATTTCATTTCATTTACTATTTTGTTGAAACTATTTTTTTGTAAACGTTCATCAAAATATTGTAATAATTAAATGATGATTTATTTTTTTAATTCAATCGTTTCCTGGGACATAAAATTCATGGACGTTTTTTTTTTTTAATTTACATTGTTTTTTAGGAACGAAAAAAGAGTCAATTGTTGTAAAAATCAACAATTTTTTATATTTAAACATTTGACATTTGGTTTTGAATTATTTTTTTTTTTTTTTTTTTTTAAACGCGTGTTAATAACTTGGTTTTTAAATATATAACTAAAGTCTTTGGATATTCGTTATTAAATAATTTGAAAATTGAGTACCACCGGATCATGCTTTCGAAACGCATCCGTAAAATTTTTGCTGGAAACTTGTTTGATGATGGGACTCTGAATATCATTGGGTCCGTGAGTCGAGCGTGAAAAAAGCTTTGCGTGTTATGATTGCGTGAAACAAAACGAAAATGAAGTCAGACTTTTTTAATCATAGAAAATAAAGGATTTTTTTTTTTAATTATGCAAGTTGACAAAAAATTGTCGTGATAGGTAAATGCATGGGATATGCATTGCTCGACGACGAGGTACAAGAATGCGGCCAACGTCCTGGTCGGTGTTATGCGACGAGTATCGTAACGGTTCTCGTCATTCGCTGGTAGATTAACTACCGTAATCCATGAACTTCCGGAATAGACAGCAGAAATATTTTGAGTGAAAAAAAAATGATAGATTCTGTCTAAAATGACAAAACTAAGAAATTTCATTGTTTCATAACGATCTAAGCAAATAAGTAACGAAAAAAAATCATCAGATATCATTTTTTCCAAGATAATTTTTTGAATTTGTGACTGAATCTTTTTGAGCATCGTATTATAATGTGTTAAAAATTTGAGAAAGTTTCACCCTCCAGTAATCGAGATATTCAGTGTTTAAAATCGCAACTTTAATACGTTAAAATCGTTTAAAAAATACGCATTAATCTTCCAAAAATATCGATAAAAATATGATTTTGTAGAAATTACCATTTAACAGTTGATGATCAAACGTATCTATAGTTATCAACATTTTTCCAAGTTAACAAGACATCCTGCAAGACGAATTCAACGTCGATTAATTAATTTACGTGTTAAATGTTGCATACAACTCTTTTAAAAATTAAACACAGGTTTGACTAGAGTATGTCACTGCCATAAATCCTTAAGAAGGTTCATACGAATTTGAAAGAATGAAACTTGGAATTTGTCAAACGCATGCCTAACGCGTGAACCTTCTTAACAAAGAAAAAAGAACTTCGAGTAATTAGTTGAAAAATCGATCTATTTTTCATCCCTTAATTATATATAAATATTTATAAACGTGCATATGTCGAGTTTATAAAGTCGAGAACGTGGCGTTGACCGGCAGCTGAGGAAAATAACGAGATCGATCGCGGTCTCCTCACAATTTATTGTCTGATAAGAGAAGAGGCACACACACAAATACATAAAAAAAAAACAGAATGTGTGTGCATATCAGATGCTTCAGTCTCGAATTAGTCGCAGGAAGTCGCGTGACGCATATCCATATCAATCGATTGATTTCAAAGAAAAAGGCGCAAGACCCGAAATACCACGTATCTCGATTGATCCAACTTACGCCATTTTATTAGTCAGCAATCGATATATGTAACTTGACTTCTTATGCATGTGCACTAACGCCGGAAAGCACTGCCTTCCCTTTCCATTTTCACACGAATCGATCGTACGAACAAAAGGCAGGCCCTCTCGCTAAATCGTTGCATACTTTTGACATGCATTATTAATCTTTGAACGGCCAACTTTTCCTCGACGAAATACTGCACGCAACTCAAACTGCTTTGATAAGTAATTTACAGAAGTTAATGCCTTTCGGTCGAACGCATTTACACAAAAATAATCATTATTTTTCGAACGAGCTTGTTTGCTCAAATATTTTATCATTCCGAACTTTTCAACGACTTTTCTTTTATTTTCTATTCTTAACATCGCTGTAACTACGTTTTTAAAAATGTGAAAAAATTTTGGATACGATCGGCTTTCTCGTCGTGCGAATATGAATTTTAAACTTTTTTTTTTCTGTACTCGGCGTTAAGAAAATGCTGCATCTTGGTTTTTTTTTTTTTTTTTTTTTTTTTTCAATCATTTGTTTCTTTATTTCACATTTGGAAAAACAGAAATTGGAAAGCAAAAAAAGGAGAGGAATTGTTGACAGATGTGTCAACCGAGACTTTGTTGAAATAATTTTATTTTTATTCATTAAGAGTCGTCGAGTCATTAAGAAAAATTTTGACGATTGATTCGTTTCTGTCATTTTTATATTGCATCGTTCGGGTCGAAGGAAACTACGAGTCTCATTTTTTTTGTCACTTCGAAACAATGGTTTCAACTTTTCAACAACTGTGCAGTTGTGGATTTTCCGCAAATTGAAAAATTGAAGAATAACGAAATACTTTTTTTTAAGCCATTGAAAAATGCAAATTTCTTTAATATCACGACACTCAGGATTGGATTTAAATAAAAAATAAAAAAGCGTATTGGACTCTGTCAACGGTAAGATTTCGGCATCGTGACCTATCGAATAACCTGTTAATTTAATTTGAAAGTGAAATTTAAAATCGATCCGGAAATGTTTTCAATTGACGTACGAAAAAAACGGTACGAGAAAAAAGGATTTGATCCAAAAAGCAAATAAAATAAAAAAATGTTTTGAAAATGTCATTATTTTAAGGATTTTTTATATTGAAAAAAAAAAAAAAAAATCTTTCGATACGTGCCCGAACTTTTCCAATTTGTATAAAGTCATCAAAAGCCTTAGAAAAAATCGAGAAAATGATAGTAAAAAAAACTGCTCGCAGGAAATATCGAAAAATGTTGTTTATCTAGAATCGCGTTGCACAGGCGATTATTTTAAACGGATTTCCGCGTGTTATATCGTATCAGTATTTCATGGATCGTTGATGACAATAGTGAATATATATATATATATACATAGGAGTTTGCTGTTACGATTGCTTGTCGTGACGACTGATTACAAAATCGTATAGTTTCAATATGCCTTCCGTTGACATTGAACCAATCGCCTTGATATTCTCTCTGTAAACTGACCAATACATGCGATACACTTTTCTTGCATATATATATATATATATATGCAGCAACGAGACGTTCCAAGAGTTTTCCTGATCTCGATGGCAAAGAAAAATGCCAAGACCACACGGGCAATTTATCGTAGTTGGGGCTATTCGTCAATATACATCATAAAGTATATTGTGAGCCGGAATAAGTAACACAACGATACCACGTGCTAGTTAACTACACGCGAATAAAACCGCGATACACTACCGGCAGAAAGTTTGGCGATTTTTGATCTTTTTTATTTATTTTTTTATATTTTTTTTTATCGATTTATCAAAAATTTCCAATCGTACAAACAAAAATTCTAACACAATAACGATCTGTAGAATAGGGGAACATGGGGCAAAATGGACCCCTGGGGTAGAGCGGGCTATCTAATTTTTTTTTATTTTTGAGGCAAAGTGGGCTCTCCCAAAAATGAAAGAAAGTCAAATTTTTCTTCGAATTTGATCTTCCTTCATTTTTTGCAGAGTCTACTTTGCCCCAAAGATAAAAAATTTTGGATTGCCCGCTTTGCCCCAGGGGTCCATTTTGCCCCATGTTCCCCTACGTTTAATTGTTACTTGGTCTAAAAACGTGTTGAAAACTTAGCGCTCATTTGACTAGTGCAGTACACAGTAGTGACCTTAAAGTTTTCATTTCGATTTGTTAACTTTCCATGCTGGTCTTAATTTAATCGGGAAAATGTTTATTAAAATATTTTCTTATGCTCTAAAAAGACGAGAGAGATGATACGTGCTGATGCACGTATTTTAAAAGCTCAAGCCACTTATTTACTGACGCGATTACGCGAAATGGGTTCAAACGTTCGTCGACTGTAAAACTTGATCTCTTTTTCAACATTGAATTGCAGTTTCTCGGTTGAAAGAACTTTTGTTGCATTTTTAGACACAATTTTATAATCTTGCTCCAGTTGTTTTATTTTT